>CAUYRT010027758.1:0-22101 GCA_963574885.1 Lepilemur ruficaudatus | reverse complement strand
ACATTTGAGTGCAGATGTCTTTATTATAGAATGTCTATGTCTTTTGTTCCTTTGTGTAGATGCCTAGTAGTGCTATTGCTGGATCAAATGGTATTTCTATTTTTAGCTCTTTGAGGTATCTCCAAATTATTTTCCACAGAGGTTGTACTAATTTGCAGTCCCACCAGCAGTGTAAGAGTGTTCTTGTTTCTCCACATCCTCGCCAGCATTTCTTGTTTTGGGACTTTTTGATAAAGGTCATTCTCACTGGAGTTAGCTGATATCTCATTGTAGTTTTGATTTGCATTTCCCTAACGATAGACATGTTGAGCATTTTTTTATATGTTTGATGGCCACTATTCAGTCTTCTTTTGAAAAGTTTCTGTTCATGTCCTTTGCCCATTTATTGATAGGGTTGTTTGATTTTTTCTTGTTGATTTTTTTTTGAGTTGTATATAGATTCTTGTTATCAGCCCTTTATCAGATGTGTAGAAAGCAAATATTTTCTCCCATTTTGTAGGCTGTCTATTTGCTCTAATGATAGTTTCTTTGGCTGTGCAGTTTTTAATTTGATCAGGTCCCATTTATTTATTTTTGTTGCTGCTGTAATTGCTTTGGGGGTCTTCCTCATAAATTCTTTGCCTAATAGTATCCCCTACATTTTATCTAGGATTCTTAAAGTTTCATGCCTTAGGTTTAAATCTGCTATCCATCGTGAATTGATTTTTGTAAGAGGTGAGAGGTGGGGATCCAGTTTCAACCTTCTGCATGTAGTTAACCAGTTTTTCCAGCACCAATTATTAAAAAGAGATTCTTTTCCCCAGTGTATATTTTTGTCTGCTTTGTCAAAGATTAGATGACAGTATGCAGATGGTTTTATTTCTAGGTTTCAGTCCTGTTCCAAAGGTCTACATCTCTGTTCTTGTGCCAGTTCCATGCTGTTTTTGTTACTATAGCCTTGTAGTAAAGCCTGAAGTCTGGTAGACTGATACCTCCCAGTTTGTTCTTTTTGCTTAAGATTGCTTTGGCTAATATGAGGTCTTATCTGGTTTCATATGGACTGTGATTAACCAAGGTGACAGAATCCATGGAAAGAAAATCTTGAGTAAGAGGAAACTGCAGTAGTATTTAGTTGTCTTCCAGAGTGTGTGTATGTTTTCCTTGATAGAGGTCCTAAAACTTTCTCCATATTTTCAAATATTTATGAAACCAAAACCAGTATGAACCATAGAAAGAGTTGCATGTTTTAAAAATCATTTTACCAAAATGAGTAGAAAACTTGCATCCATAGAAGTTAAACCTGCACAAAGATGTTTATATTATCTCTATTCATTATTAATTACCAAAACCAAGAAGCAACCATGATGTCTTTCAATAGGTGAATGGATAAATAAATCATAGTAAATTCAGACAAGGAAATATGATTAAGTGTTAAAAAGAGATAAGCTATCAAGCCATTAAAAGACATAGAGGAAGACTAAATACATATAGCTAAATGAAAAAAAAAATCTAAAAAGGTTACACACTGAATGATTACAACTACATGACATTCTGGAAAAGGCAAAACTATCGGTGAAAATATCAATATCAGTGTTTACCAGGAATTATGGGGAAGGGAGGAAGAAACAGAAGGAACACAGAGGATTTTTAGAACAGCAAAACTGCTCTGTGTGTATATAATATCTGTATGACACTATAGAGAGTCCCCAGTTTACAATGATTTGACTTAGGATTTTTCAACTTTATGATGAGTTTATTAGAATGTAACTCCATTATAAATCAAGGAATGTCTGTTTAATGGTGGACACATGCCATTATACACTTGCCCAAATCCTTACAGCACCAAAAGTGAACCCTAATATAAACCATGGACTTTCGGTGATAATGTTTTGTCAATGTAAGTTCATCCATTGAAACAGATGTCCTGCTCTGGTGGAGGATATTGATAATGGGGGAGACTATTAATGTGTGGGTATAGGGGCTATGTAGAAAACCTCTGTAGCTTCCTCTCAATTTTGCTGTGAACCTAAAACTACTCTAAAAAAAGTCTATTAAAAATGTTTTATTCTCTTGGCCAAGCGTGGTAGCTCACGTCTGTAATCCTAGCACTCTGGGAGGCCGAGGCAGGAGGATCACTCAAGGTCAGGAGTTTGAAACCAGCCTGAGCAAGAGCTAGATACTGTCTTTACTAAAAATAGAAACAAATTAATTGGCCAACTAAAAATATATAGAAAAAAATTAGCCGGCCATGGTGGTGCATGCCTGTAGTCCCAGCTACTCGGGAGGCTGAGGCAGAAGGATCACTTGAGCCCAGGAGTCTGAGGTTGCTGTGAGCTAGGCTGATGCTGTGGCACTCTATCCCGGGCAGGAGAGTGAGACTCTGTCTCAAAAAAAAAAAAAAATTATTCTCTTAATTAAGAACCTTGGTGACAGTATCACTGGGGACTGAATCAATGTGTGAAATATTCTCCTACTCACATTAACTGTCTGTAGTTAGGATTTTCAGCAATTTTCTTTTAGTAAGCATAAGCTGAAACTATGAAATATAAACTTGGCGATGATTTTAAAATTATCCCATCGCTATCTTGGTATAAACCAGTGAAGACATGTACATGTAATAAAGCCCATTAACCCAATCATTTTAAGGTATATTCCATAACTATTAGTGTACTTTAAGCTGTTTACCATAGAAACACATCTTTACTTTGACATGAAAATTTGTCATAATATTTCAGTTTTGGTTGCCTTTGCCTTGCCTGTGTATCCTACAGCCTTACCCTAATCATGTCACTTCCATTGCACTTTTACACTATAAAGTACACAAACTTTCTTTTACCTTATTTCAGTTTATGTTATAGCCGCATGGGTTTTTTTTCTACTACAACCACTAGATTTATGGAAATTGATTTATCTATTTCATGCACACTTTTGTAACTTTTCTATTTTGTCAATATAAACTAGCTCACCAGCCCCAGGGCCACCAATTCTCAAGGGGTTTAACCAGAGCAAGTAACACTAGTTGTGATGTTAAGAGGAGAGAAACATTATCCTTCTGTGAGCTTTCATTTTCACATTTGTAAATAACATTCCACAAAATTATCGAGACAAATAAAATGTGACAATATATTTGAAAAAAGCTCATAAACTTCACATTCCTGCACTAATGTTAAAATAGCATCATTATCTTTAGGCTATCTTGCTGAGATTCTGAATCCTGCAAATAACCGGTCTTCCCTGGTTCTAGAGCTCTGTTTTTAATGGCTTCACCCTGGAAGTAACAGCTTGCTAAGGCCTGCCATGTAGGCCTGCTGCATTGCAAGCTCCCTCTGCTCATTTTTGGCAGGTTGTGCTGATTTATGGGAATATTTGATTTATTTAATGTACCATGCCTTTGATTGCATAGACTGTATAGCAGTCACTCAAAATGCAAACAAACACATCATATGCTCTTTAATTACTCCCATCCCCCTTATTATCAATCACTGCCAGTACCAATGGAACAGCTGTGATTCATGCTATAAAATTAAGGTCAGCAAACTCGGGTTTGCAAGAACGAACAGCAGCAATTCTGTTTATACCCTTTAATTTAATGTTTCAATTCTATAACTCATTATCAGAAAAATGATATTCAGGATCAATCTTGTTCAAGATGAAAATGGAATGGAAAAAAAGATATGATAGTTGGGCCGAGGACAAAGAAAGAGAAGGTGGGAGTAAAAGAAAAAAAGTTTTTGAGAGAAATGAGAAAAGGAAAAAAATAAAAATAAAGATAATAATACAGTAGCTTTTAAAGGTACCCATCCTGACTTATGGAAGGCTGTAAGGTTTAGGAGGCACACACACAAACTTGTAAATTCCCAAAGGAGCAGACTTTGATCCCAAATTACTATGCGTCAAGTTCTTGAACCTTATTCCATTTTTTCATCTCCCTTTCTTAGTTTCCTTTTTTTAAAACTGGCCTTAACCAACTTTAAGCTTAGTAATTTAGTGTATATATGCTTCTGGCAATACTAAAAATAGGACCAATCTCTATGATCTATGATCTTCCTAATGGTATACTCTTTGTGTGAAGCTTCTTTCCAACTTGATTTTTTTCCATATGCACAGAAAATACTAAAGAAAGCTGATAGAAATAAAGATTAATAGAAGAATTCGAGTTGAAGGAAGGTAATTAACAGTTAAGAGGATAGAAATGCAACGAGTTTTCTATCGGGTGTTTTACCAGTGCTATACAATTTCCGTTCTGCCCTGGTTTTCTATATATTTGTGGAAAAAAAGAATATTTTTAATATTTCATTTCATATGTATGCATAAATACATATAATGTAAATATATATAACACATATATTCATGCCACATATATATAAATTAAGTGATGTGTAATTTATTTAATTGCATGTAGTCATACATACTTTAAAATTTATATGATGTTGAATCCTCAGTAAGTTAGGACAAAATAGCATTTTTGTGCTATTGCAGAGAAGACAGAATGTCTGGGCCTATCTGTAACCCTAATACTGCAGAATAAATACGTACCTAGTAGCAGTGGCAATTGCCTTACTGAGATTTTTCTGAACCGTGTTGTTAGTCTGATACTCCTGAAAATAAATATTTGTGACATATCTGTAACTGTCCAGAGGGTCTGGAGTGCCTTCAAATTGTATTTCCTCTCTCCTTTAATCAACCACTTTAGTCTATTATATGGTAGGGTTAGTCTTTTAGAATAGTGCTTTTCAGACTTTTATGTATATCCCGTTATAATGCATGACTATAGGAGATATTTAATTGATATTTGTTGATTTAATAAAATAATTTTTCATTCATTTATTAACAACTCTATAGGGAAAGTTTTCTAATCCCTATGTAAAATACAACAGAATTTTCAAATAGTCAAAATAACTGCCATAAAATATGGGAACTGTCACAGTTTATTTTCTGTTGCTATAACAGAATGCCACAGACTGGGTAGTTTATAAAGAAAAGAATTTTATTTAGCTCACATTTATTGAGGCTGGGAAGTAGAAGAGCATGATGCCGGCATCTAATGCGCACCTTCTTGCTACATCATAATGTGGCAGAGGGCATCACACGGCGAGAGGGCAAGTGCGTGCCAGCTCAGGTCTCTCTTTCTCTTCTTATGCAGTCACCAGTCCCATCTTGGGACTCATCCTGATGACCTTATCTAATCCTAATTACTTCCCAATGGCCACACCTCCAAATGCCATCAACATATGAATTAAGTTTCCAACACATAAAATTTGGGGGACAAGCCATAGCAGAATCCAGTATGGATTTATAAATTATATGCTCCACTACTAACATGTTTCTCATTTAAACATCACCGCAACCTTTGTGTGATAACATTTATTGACACAACTTTTATCTATGAATAAAATTAAAGGCAGAAAAGTTAACAAGTTGACTGTTAGGTCACTCCACTAAGGGAATGGCAGATAGCATTGCCACCCAGGTATCTCTGAGTACAGGACTATACTTCTTTCTCTCTACCCTATGGTCCTTTAAGGATTCATGGACTCGTAAGAAGAGAAAGTACAAATGTGAAATAAAGGCTATCTGTGAAGTTTTGAGAAACGAATTTTTTAAGTGAAGAAACCTAACTAAAGTTCCAACATTGTTTGCTAAGTAGATTGAATGATTTCGGTGATAGGCAATGAATTGTTAAGTGCCCTTTATTGCTTAAATCAGCAGATGTTCCTAAAGCTAGTAAAAAATAGAAAGTGTATCTCAAAAAGGTACAAAGTAACAAAATAAATTTGAAAAGGGCAGTTTGATTTTCTATTTTTATAGCTCTTCTCTTGTTTAAGACAAATTTTATTTTTTTATTCTACAACATATCTCTGATTTTTGATTTTGAAAGCATTCAAAGGAGACCAATTCTTCAGGTGAAAATTGTCACTTTGAGAATACAGATGATTTATCAGGTGCAGAATTTTTGTTTCTTGCAGAATAGCTGATGAGGTAAGATTCTCTCCTAACAACATCTTACAGATTAGTATCAAAAGCCTGAGCAATACTATTGAAATCAAGGACATTCCACAGAAAAGCAATCAATTGTTATGGAATATATAATGTGTTGCCTTGCAAAGTACTATCATCTAGATATTATTAATCTTCCTTGAAATATTTTAACATTCCTGTGTGTTGTGTTAAACTATTTTCTTCTTTCTCTGTTTACAGAAACACAAAAAGTTTACTGATTTATTGTCCAGTTACAGGCTTAATCAAGGGCATTAAATTAACTATTTTCCAATAAGTCATGCTTATAGATTACATGTTGAAGTATAAATACGTCTTAAAACTGCCCCTTTATATAGTAAAAAAGAGTTAGACAGACAAAAAGAGAATGAACATATTTAGCAGCTAATGTCAAGTATGTCTGTATGTATATGGGCATTTTTTTCCTAAATTAAAATGAACCTGGAACAAATTGAAAAAGAAAAGGAAAACATTTTAGAGAAGTTAATGTACATCAAATAGAAATTCACTTTTATTGAATACTATTTAATTTTATCATTTCCTCCTGATAATTTTAATTTAGCGGCAGAGATGCTTGAGAGAATAAATCATGCGTGTACTATTGCTGCTATAAACAACTGTGATTGTAATGATCCTTTCATGTGCACTTTTAAATTATCTTTATTTAGGAATATCATCTCTAAATTGATCTAAAATATTTATTCATCATATATGCTTAATACAATGGTAGTCACGTATTTTTTAACAAGCTAAAATCTTATGTTCTGAATTATGAATTTTTTCTCTGATTTTACTGACGTATGCAGTTAACAAATATAAATTGGCATAATTAACATCTGATGCTAGTTAACAATTTGTTTTTTATTCACTTACACACTTTCTTGCACTATATATATTTCATTTTATTTGAAGAATTTTCAAATTGTGAATGTATGGTTTCCTGCTTCAGCCTCCCTAGTACCAGGGACAATAGGCACAGGCAACCATGCCCAGCTAATTTTTTCTCTTTTTTGTACAGACGAGGTCTCACTTTTGCTTAGGCTGGTCTCGAACTCTGGGCCTCAAGCAATCCTCCCACTTTGGCCTCCCAAAGTGCCAGGATTACAGGTGTGAGCCACCCCATCCAGCCTAATATTGAATATTTGAAATTATTTAGATTTAAGCCCATTTGTCATATTGAAATAATATGGTCTACCATTTATCTAATCTCTACAAGTATATTATTAGTTAAATTTAATTAGATTTAATTAAATTACTAAGTGTCTGGGCATATAATTTTTCCTCTTTTATATATATATATACATTCTTAACACATTTCTGAACATATACTGTAGGGCCAGATTTCCTCCTTTACATGTAGTGGATTGATTGCTAAGTATAATTTAGAAAATTTTCACAAGACAGTTTGCAAGAATTCAGAGCTCCACACACAGAAACAAGACAGATCCTCATCCAGGAGACATTTTAGGTTTATATTGCACCCCTAGAATCAAAGTAGACAGGATCTGTAAACAAAGAATAGTTTGGGGGATGAAAGGGTACAGCCACTTAAGGTTATACAGTCGACCCTTCAACATGGGTTTGAACTGTGTGGGTCTACATCTATGCAGATTTTCTTCTGCCTCTGCCACCTCTGAGACAATAAGACAAACCTCAAGCTCCTCTTCAGCCTACTCAACAGGAAGATAATGAGGATGAAAACCTTTATAATGATCCATTTCCACTTAACGAGTAGTAAATATATTTTCATTTCCTTGTAATTTTCTTAACAATATTTTCTTTGCTCTATGTTACTTATTGTAAGAATAAAGTATATAATACATGTAAAAATATGTGTTAATATACTGTTTATTGGTAATGCTTCCAGTCAACATTTGTTATTAGTAGTCAAGTTTTGGGGAAGTCAAAAGATATACATGGAGTTTTGACTGTACGAGGAGTCAGCATTCGTAAGCCCTGCATTGTTTGAGGTCAACCGTAATTTTAACTTCCCTGTAAACTACTGAATACATATTTTCATGTTACTCAAACCCCATTCTTCCTCATTTTTTGAGGCCTGTATTTTATTTATATTCAACCAGTATTAAAGCAGCAATTATCAGAATATCATATTAACGCCCCCTCTTCCATGATCAATAAAGAGCCATTTTCTGCCTTTTAAACACTCAGTACATTTTAAAATCTGAAATATAAATATATACATACACACATGCACTTTTTTAAAAGTGTACATAGCATAATTTATTTGGTCAGTTTCTTACAGAATAACATTTACGCTTTCCCCAGTTTTTCTAGTTATAAAGAATGCAACAATTTAAGTCTATGCATTTGCCTAAGCGTATACTTTGGCCATGCCTCGTAAATGCTACTATGAAATACTCTTATGGACTTTATAATATAGGTAATAATTATAAATATATAAAATATAAATAATATTTATGGTTTTGATTTTATTATTGGTCCAAGTTCATCTTTTTACTCTAATAGTTGAAAAATTTGATGTTTCTCAATTATTTCCTTCATACATAATGCTGCAGCAGACATATTTATCATCAATTTTATGTAATTTGTTTTATGGTTATTTTTTCCAACGGAGACTGGATTTTTTGCCTTAGTGTGAATTTATGTTTTTATTGGATTTTAAAACAGATAAAGGATTGTGCTAACTAATACAACCAATAGAAACGTATGTATACATGTACGTATGAGAGAGATTTGGACATTTGCTTGTTTAACAACCATCATTGATTTTCTTTTTTTTTTCCATCATTGATTTTCATCACACATAAATAACAATCCAAGTCCTTCACCCTGCTTATTTTCCCAACATCGTCTTGTACAACTCTTTCCCTCATTCACTAAATTCTGACCAAGCTTCAGGACCTTCATATATGGCATTTCTTCTGCCTGGAATGTTCTCCCTTGCTCTTTAAATATTGGACCTTTTTTATTCTTTGTTTTTCTGCTTTGATTAAATATCAGACAAGATGAACCTGATTTACTCTACAAATTAGTCCCCCTTCTCCAAATTATTATTCTTTCTCATGTCACCTTTCCATTTCTTTCATCACATTTCACAAAATGTAATAATATATTTGTGACGACTTGTTTATATTCTGTTTCAATACCTGGGTTTACAACTCCATTAGGACAGAGAGATCTTGTCGTTTTTCTTTAAAAACTGTTCGTTCACATCCTAGCACAATGCACAGAAATTAGTATGGCTACATGAATATTTGCTGAATTGATGGGCAAATCAATGAATGAATGACTAGAGGAAGTAAACTATTTCATTTTTCTTTTCAATAAATTACTAAATGAAACTTTATATAACTAGTAAAATGATACTTCAAGAACCATTGTAGTTAGTTTTTTTTAGAATAGTCAATAAATTATATAATTAAGAAGCATCCAGATGAAACACAATTTAAACATGTAATCATCAGCTCAATGATAGGGTAGTATCCTTTCAGTTTATCTTGTCATTGACTTATCATCATGAACCAGATCAGAAAATCGGGAGAATGATATTTCACTATTAGAATACTAATCATACAATGAAAATGTTTAATCAATTTAATAAGCATTTTTCAAACACAGCTTAAGAGAGAAATGATTATACTCATAGCAATATTGGAATTTCCCAGTAATTGTAACTGTAATAAAAAATTGATTGCTAATGAACTCTGTTCTGAGATCTAAGTAATGCCCAACTACATGTAGTTCACAATTTTTTAAGCAGAAAATTTGTTAATGATAACTGTTATCAGCTCTATTTTGAAACAAATGTAACTTTAAATATTTTAATTCCTTTTTCCCCTGAAGTTTTCTCTGATGTTTTGCTGGGCTTTTAGCATTATTAAATAGTGCTATCGAATGGTACAATTTAGCAATGACAACTTATAAAAGATAGCCTTTATTAGAGTATTCTGACTGATTTTGTTTTAATTTAGAAACTTAATTCATCCCTGTGTCTCGCCCTGTTAGGGTGTGATGACTGTTAATCATATTTAAACTCTAAAGCATCTGGCAGTTATTCCATTCAGAATTCTCAGGCATCACTTGTTTCCCTCTTCCTTCTTTCTCTCCTCTTCCTTCATCTAAAAGAGACACAGCCATGGATTTGAACAAAATGCTGTTGCCGTTGTTCGATAGCTAATAGTTACCTTCAAGTGGCCTTCAGGGGTGTCCTATTTACTGCCCTTTTTTGTGCGTTCTCAGATTTTAGATCAACTTTATAGGAAATACACGTCCACGTTTAATGACAAGGTCCAGGTTGTTCTGATGAATGTCTGTCCCCTAGCACTGATTGACACAAGCAGGCTGTGGAGGATGACAAATTGTCAGACAACAGATCAATCTGTTTTCTCCATTAAGTAATGAGGAATGAAAGGGCAGAGACATGGGGGGGGGGTGCTTTCTGTGATTACCTGGAGGCCTACTAAAGATGTTTGTAAATCAAACATGGTAGCAGTCTGCTTGCACTTATTATACATGCAGTAGTGTGCATGTTTGAGTGATGAGAGTCGAATACTCAACAGATACCTTCAACAATAAAACCACAGATAAAAATGATGAGAAGAAAGGTATTGAACAAGCTGTGAATGTAAAACTTAATATCCCCTGAGGATGAAAAGAATATGTTGAGTAGGAAGATAAAAGATGTGAATAAAATAGCCTGAATTGTAGATGTTTGAAAATTGAGAAACTGCATTAATTATTAGTTATTTTTAAGTGAATTTCTGGTTAACAATGGGGTTTTATTTTTGAGAATAGTTTGAATTATAAAATGCTTGTCCTGGGGCACACTGCAGAGAGGCTGTGCCAAGAAATTATCAGGAAATATGTGTGTCTTCTCATTTAATTGTATCAGCTCAAAATTCCAAATTAAAAGAGACCTACATAAAATCTATAGATTTTCAGGGAAACTGTGGGTATTCTCTATTACTTTCCTAGACTCAACAAGTTAGAATTTGCCACTTTTGGGCTATATGATATGCTTGATGTCAAACAATGAGAAAAGAAGTTTGGGCCTTAGGACAAACACATGTTAATGCCAAGTTTATTGAGTGGCCTTTGAACCTCCTTTCCAACCTACGTATATATCACCTGGAATGCTTTTGTTTGTTCTCTTGGTTTCAAAGTGGACATGATACAGTGAATTTAAATAAAAATTTTTTTATAAAGCTATAAAGAACATCCCTTAGTATTTAAGGTAAAAAAACACTACCCAGGCATAGAGACAAATTCTAGCCTGAGACTCAAAAGTCAGTATCTCTTTCTCAATCCGCATTTTTCCTTCATACAAACCTTTCTATTTTCTTCATACAATCTAGGTACTTCTTTCTTCATAGAGACCAGATTGGTACTTTTAATATAGACTTTTAAAAAAAATCTTTCCTTTTTAAATGAGAAGTCAGATAGAAGAAATTACTAAATCTACATTTCAAATCCTCAAACCAAATGTTGGTTGGAACAACTTATGTCGGATCCCCAACCCTGAACCAGCTGTGGCCAAAAAAGTGAAGCCAAATATTCTGAATGTGCTTATGACCATGTAGACAAAGGGAGAGGTTGTTCCCAGAAAATAGGACATAGTTGCTCCCAAAGGCAGCTGTATTGACACCCAAAACAATAAATGTCGACTACAAAGAATGTTGTTGAAAATTTCAGTGAAAGTTATATGGATTTTATTTCCCAGAGACTTTCAGTACAAGATTGTTCGTGTTCCTGGGAAAAATTCTCACCCCTAAAGCAAATACAAATGTATCTGAAATTTTATCAAAATTTAATTACTAGAAATTTTAAGGACCTAACCATTTGTTTTCATTATATATTTATAAGGACATATTTATTAGAGTGAGTGAAACACAGTCAATAGAGAAGTTAGGTCCTAAAGGCTTAAAGATGTCTCTGATGTTCGGAAATGAGCAGGTTATACTACACTCTCTGCCCCATGGAGGAAAATACACACACACACACACACACACACACACACACACATGTACACACAAAATCTCAGCATTTAGAATGTCTGTTATGGCTGAGGACGAGGGACTTTGACTTATATGCTAAAATTTGCCCATGAAAATACTTGATAAAGTGAAGGCAATAAACTACATGCTGAAATGATTCCCTTATCTGTAAATTCTATGATTATAATTTCAATATATTGCATCCATTTGAAATGAATAAAGATGTCAACAAAAATTCTACAGTCAAATCTAATCGGTAGTTTGATCCTCAGGTTCCTCATTTTTGTTTGTGTTTATTTTTCCAATATAACGATTTTGAAAGAACAAATCGATGTTAGAAGTCCATTTTCCTACACGCTACAGGAATTTTTCTTGCTATGCTTTTCTCTAGCTCTCACCTCCATCATTGTCATGACCTACGCTATATCCCAAGGTTCCCAGATATCCCATTTTTCTTCCTACATAGCAACACACTATGTTCCAAAAAAGAAAAAAAACTGTACCAAATAAATATTTTAAACTTCATTTTCTCAAAGCCCTTACATATTTTCTAGAAGAACTAGTGCCATGAGATATTTAATTTTATTTTTCAAATAAGACACAAAAATAATGGATATCAAACACCAAAATGAAGTGACAAAAAAGAAAAACTTGTAAAATTTACAAAATAAAGGTTAGATACTAAAGGCTTATCACATAATATTCAAGCTTCTTTTTCACATTAAGGATTTAAGATTGTGAATGTGAAGATTCAATACAGTTTAAGATTATTTAGAAAGAGCTGAGCCTTGGACATCTCTATCCCTTTCCCTGAGGGCCAGAGTTTTAAGGTTGTTTTCTACATCACCTGAAGTCAAGATAGACTATCTCCCACAAACCAGATTTTGGCCACACATTGACCTAGAGCCCTGGAGAATCAACTGTCCAGGAGAATCTACAAGAAGTGATGGAATCTCTCAAGAGTATGGATTGGATAAGTAAAAAACCAGAACTGTGGAATAGGACTGGCTGTAGGAAAATGCATCACTCTTAACATAAATAGTACAGTTGGAATTTCTCAAAAGAACGCTTTCCCCCAAACACATACACACACACACACACACACACACACACACATACACACACACACACCTTGTAAGTAAATCAGCTATAAATCAACCAGACCTAGAATGCAACAGTCAGCTGACAAGAAGTAACAGTGAAGTAAATATAGCCTACCTCTGTTTACTTTTAGCACACATGCCTTTTCTACCATCAGGTGAGTGGGGCAGAATGTGAGAAAGAAAAGAGAAAACTACCTTCTAGGGTGCTTCTCACGGCGCTGCAGGCCCAGCTGCCGGGAAGAGAAGCAGCTATAACTTTTAATGGTGTTGAAAATGTTGACTGTTTCATTAGACTGGATGTTTAATTATTGAATTAAACAAGAAAGTGGTGACTGAGTGACGATAAGGTTTTCTATTACTTAAAAGTGATTAGAGAAATGATGGCTCTGCCAGAGTTTTCATCAGCAGGGAAGAATTCCATCTGGATAAAATTTCAAAGAACATTTGGAGACAAAGTACATTTGCTTTGCAGTTAGTCACCCTAAGTCATATTAGACACTAGATACTAAAATACCTCAATTGTTAACATATAAGGCAATATCTGTGCGACTTGTGATATTTGTTTATTCATTCAACAAACATCTCCTCTATATGCCATGTGATGGTCACTCTTCTAAGCATTGGGAATATAACAATAAACTCGATAGAAATAACCCCTCATGAATTGGTAATGCAGTTTTCAGTCTAGCAGTAGATAAAAATAAATAGACCCTTATAATATTGCATGATAGAGGAGGTAGGGTGCTATAAGTGCTATGGCAGTGCATAGCAGAGGAATCCAATTTGAACCTGGGAAATGAAGAAAAGTATCCCAAATTAAATTGCATCTACATAGGGATTTGAAAGATAAGTAGATGCTAGCCTGATGATCAGGGTGGAGAAGGATGTTTTGGGTAGAGAAACTAGTTCTGAAGCTGAGAGAGTGCATGAGTCATAAAGGATTGAGAAGTTGAGTGGGAGTATGAATCCTATAGGAAATTTTTAAAAGTTCAGAATGATTCTGGAAAGATTTTTTTTTTTTTAAAGCAGAGCTGGAGAGATAAATAGCACTGATGATGAAAAGTTGCACAAAAAGTGCTAGCCAAATATGACCTCATTTTAAGGCAATCAGAAGTCTTTGAAAGATTTTTCAATATGGAACATATTTGCATACGAGCTAAGAATTTTATGAAAATAATGGACATTTTTGGCACCAGCAGGGTGTTAAGGGAGTTGTTTTAGATGGGCAAAGAGTGCTGTGCCCACACATACCCATAATTTAAACAGACATTAAAAACCTATTGTCAGGAGAATTGCAGATATTCTATTTAATCCTATTTTACCCGGATGCAACTTACCTCTTGTCATCTTATGAATAAGGACACCTGTTTGCAGAGTGGTAAATGCATAGCCCATGATTACACAGCTAGAAAGTGGTGGGACACAGACTAGAACTCAAATCTTTAATTCCAAAATCTAGACCATTAACTTAATTCCATCATGCTTTCTAGCCAAATATGAGGAGAAGCTGAATCATTTAACCCAAGGTTAATTGATCCAAATTTCAAATTCAAATGAAAGCATGTCAGTTGCATTTAAGCCAAGATGATTTGCTTTTAGCACCCAAGGATTTTTGAATCATTTGCCATTTTATGAATGTGGACTTATAATTACTGTCTGCTTTTTGCATCAGTTGTAAAATTGTTCCCATTTACCCTTTAGAATGGCCATATATTTATATGGCTACAAATCCATGAATTCTCCTCCTCTCTGTAAAGACATATATTCTGGCAGTCTCCAAGGCCTGTCTCACACACTTCTAGTCCTGGGACTCACTGGTTTTATTGGAGTAACATTATACTATAGGCCTGTACATTAGAATGATGTATCATAGTAATTCTAATGCAGTTATTCTAGCATGATTTAGATTGTAATCCAAAAGCATTATCTAGATATAACAGTAAAGCAATCTCTGAGGAAATTTTGTTCATTCCAGCAGGGAAAGGCAAGTCCTATTTCATGCATGGATTATTAAAAATGTACTTAAAGGGGTAGCAACTCTTTTAATTTGACAAAGTTCATTGTTTTAATTGGCAAAAATGACAAATGACCTAAATCTCACAGTATCTGGTGCCAACATAAACAAAAGAAAAGAAAGCAAACAGTGCAAACTTGACCTAGGACTGGGCTGTGTCTCACTAAGAATAGAAAAAATTCTACCAATTGTTTAATAGAGCTACCAATTAGTGTTCTACTCCATAAAAAAAGACCATAAATTTAAAAGGATTTCTCCACAATCAAGGCACTTCACAAAGTGCCTAAGGGGTATAAACATAGGCATGTTCATTTCATAAGATGCTTCTCAAAGAAAATAATGCTTCACACCCTTACAGGTGACTGAGCATGCCGTTAAAGCAGGTGAAAACCTTAGTGGATCCGTGTTTGCTCATATTAAAATGGAAACACCATGGTCTCCAGGTTTCAGTACTTACAGTTTCATCTTGGTGACATTTCTTTTATCATAGTTTAACCAGATCATAAGGCAAGCGAGTAGCTTCTGTTCCACAGCCCGATACTTGTAAGAACATCCAATCATCCTCTCTGTTTCCTTCAGAACAACAAATACAAAAAAGAGATTTAGTCAAGAAAATATAAATAAACAATTTAGAACAACATTTAGACCCCACAAATACACAGAAACCTGTGGCTGTTTGCTTTTACTTTTGCAGTACAAATCCAAGTTAAAAATCTGAATCTGTAGGGACACAGTCCTCCCAGTTAAAGGCTGATCACCTATTAAGCACCTAGGAACACCTATGGGGCAATTTTTTCCTCATCTTTTTATTATAAAAGTTTCCAGACATTCAGGAGAGTTTAAAGAATAGTTCAATAGACATCTGTATACACCCCACCTAGACTTAACATTATTAGAATTTTTACATATTTGTTATTAATGTACACACACAAACACACAAATAGAGCTATAGTTGCTTTTGTTGCTAACCAGTATCTCCAGTCAGCCATCTTGCCCCCAGAGTTATTTTCTGTAAACAGAAAATTAGCTCTACAGGTTTCATTTTATTCAAGTTAAAGTTTTCACAAGACTATTTTCTTCATTGGAAGTGCTTCTTAATTGCATCATGGCATGGGACAACACTGGTGATGCTAATCTGGATCACTCATTTAAAGTGATGACCTATAGGATTATCTTTTTATATGTCTGATTTTCCCCCATGGGGATTTACATATAAAGTCTAGTGTGATACCTTGGCACTGTGGCAGTATCTTTCCCCCACCAAAAGAAATTTTAATCTAATCGTTTTTAATGCGTTTGCAAGTTGTGCCTGAAATAATAATGGGGATTGCAAATTGGTAACTTAATAATTCTATCTTTCTTTTTTTCATTCATTATCTGAAATTTCTTTCTAAAGAAAAGCCTTGTCTGGTAAACACTTTGTGATTTTTTAAATTGAATTTTTCAACTCTTTCCTTGAAAAAGGTGTTGAAGGTGTTCCATAGTAACATTAGGGTGAGATGAAGTAGGTTATGTATATTGGGGGGGATGGGTATTCATTTGCTTTTTCTTTGTAAAATTCTATATCACTTTATAATAAGTTGAGCATACATAAATTTTGTAATTAAAAATTAAGGAACATTTAAAATTAATTATCTCTTCCCAATTTGCAATTGTTAGTCAATTATTTTGGGAATAAAAGTCTACATTTTTTGAGCACTTAATGTGTTCTAGCCCATTTGTGAATCAAGAACTATCCTTTCATGTAGAAATCACCATTTTTTCAGAAGAGACAATGTATATGGTTAAACATATTGCCTAATATTTAATTACCAAATAAGTTTTCAAGCCAAGATTAGAACCCAGATATTTTCCCATTCAGGAAAGCTTCATTTTCTGTACTTTTTCTGTTTGCTGTTTTCTACAGAGTCATAAGCTTCACACCAGTTATAAAAAACTTTTCAATTCATGGAAATGAGATGAACTTGGAGTCTATTGAAGGAAAGTGGGTTTGAGTCATGTTTTAAAATGTACTGGGATTTTGTTTATATTCACCAATAAGGAAATTATTGTCATTGAAAAGATAGGTTGTTACTCACAGTTCCCAAGAGGAAGGGACATGACATACCACTCAGAGCTACACGTGGAAGCACCAGGATTGGTGTGAAGGCACAAGAAATGAGGAGAAAAGATGGTACACAGCCTTTATTGTGATTTTTGTGGAAGGAGTGGGCCAGACAGGGTAAACAAGTTGAGCAGTTTAGAATTCGATAGGTTGAATAATTTCAGTAGTGTCTGGTCAATCAGAGTGGAACCTGGCCATGAATTCATTTGGACTGGAGGAGATTGATAAAAGCAGGTGGGTGGAGGTACATATTTAGGATTGGTTGCTTTGTCTATCAAAGGTATACTCACAGGCAAGTGGTTTGCTCTCTCTAGAAATTAGCTAACCCTGGGAGGAGCAGTCTCTTCCTGTGTCTGTAAGGCCCCAAGATGTCAAAGCATCATATGGTATACAGAATAAAAACATGATTAATATAATCAAGAAGTAATATTGTATAAAATTAAGGAACTAAATATGAATGACTTGTGTTTCTCTGTAAAGTGCTTTAATAGTATGAGATTCTGCAGTGTGACAACACACAACTATCACTAATGCAGACTTATAAATCATGTATCAATTATGAAATGTATTGTCTCATTTCATATATGATTTATCTGTGCTAAAGATTGAATTGTGTTTTTAATCAACACAGAGCCATAAGATATATTTACATAGAAGTATATCAGGAAATTTTGTTAGTAAAATGACTTTAATTATATTTTCAGGGAAACCTACATATTACTTACATAAAAATATCAGCAAAGTTTATTATAGTTTAATTTATTGTAGTAGATGCAGAAGTGTTCTAGATCTGCATTCCCCAACCCCTAGGCTGTGGCCCGGTACTGATCTGTGGCCTGTTAGGAAAACAAGGCTGTGCTTGACCACCCGAGCTCCCCCTCCCCAGCCCCAGCCCCGCCAATCCCCCTTATACTCTGGGGAAAATCGTCTTCCATGAAATTGGTCCTTGGTGCCAAAAAGGATGGGGACCACTGTTCTAGATGTTCCAATACTATCATTTAAAACTATTAATGTTTGTGCATACTTTATTTTTTGTGCCATATGAACATTGTGCATAGTCTATAATATTGTCATGATTCAGAGATAGCATTTGCTCCAAAACAAAGTAAAAAAAATTGTTACTGTACTTATTCCCAATATATTTATTAATTTTAGTAGCAATCCTGTTATTGGAACAGAGTGACAGTTCTACATTTACAAGATGTCAGTGGCGGTGATATAAGATTTACAAGATGTTCAGTGACTTCCATCTGGGTGGCACTGGAGCATCTGCCGGTGCATATGATCAAGCAGAGGACACAGATACCAAGTGCTGAAAGCAGCAGTCTGACTCTCATCCTGTTGGGTAAACAGTATATTTTTTGTCTCCACCAACATATCAGTGAAACTAAAATAAATTTATACCAAATTAGCTTCTAAAAATAGTTACAAGTTTATTTTTAACACCTGGGATGTTAATATAGACATGACCAATTAGAAGAAATCACTTTTCTGGTATTTAAATGCTGCTATTCACTTGATCTATGAAAAGCTTGTATACTGCTCTGAGTAACCATTTCTCTGGAAAACGGAGTAGCTCATGGCCACTGAAGTCAGATTTCCCCATTCAAGTTTCCATGTGCCAGATATTAAGTTTGTTCTGTTGCTTCCATTTAACGTTTAATGATGTATACCTTGCACACTCTGGCTTTGTCACAAAAAGAATTGAAAAAAAGAAATATAGATAAATCAACAGGAATTCACCATTTCTGTTGTTTATTGGGTTTATCATTGTTCATTGGTTAGACCTAACCTTATTTAAAATCAAAGAGTCATACTTGAGAGGTGAAGCATAATAGGATAAAAATATAGAGAATAAGGCAATCGAAAGAAAGAATAACAATTTTAATTGGAAAAAAGATTACAGTCAATAGCAAGGGTGATAGGTAGAAATTTCAATTCTAGCCAGTATTGGAGCACAAATTACCATACTGTATTTTCACGGCAAAGCTAAGGGAAGCTGGCTTAGTTAGGGAGGCACAGTACCACATGCTGAAAAATGTTGGACAGTGGCAAATAAAGCTGTTTTTTTCAATGCTAAGGTAATAATGTATGATGAGGTTATGAAGTAGAAAACTGGCTATTTAGATGCTCTACAACTACCATTATTTATTTGATGGTTTATAATTGATAATGATATCTTGTTAAAAATCTTTGAAAATGCTGATAATTATTAAATTATCAACAAATTGTGAAAATAATCAGAAATGACACTCAACAAAATCTTTTAAAATTATTGAGAATTAGTAAAAGAGTCCTTTAGAAATATATTCTCCTGTGAATTTTGTTTGTTCAAGGAATATGTTATATTGAAATTAATTAAGTTGGACCTTAGCCAAATATAGAAATGAGCCAGGTTTATTGACAGCCTTTATAAAACCCAAGGCATCCCATATCTATCATCATGGTCTGCCAGGGTACCATACTCTACCGTGATGACATGGCACAAGTTCAAAATGAGATAGGCTTGGTCAGAGCATGTGGGTTTGAATCTCAAACATCACTTGAAATCATTGTTGCATTTTAGGTAAATCCTTTTACTTCTTTCAGAAGCCTTCAGAGACTCTTTCTTGCTCTTTAGTTTTCTCCTTTATTGTAGACCAAATTGGGAGACAGGGTAGTGTGGTAGCAAATGTGTGGGCTTTGCAGCTAGCCCTGCTGCACTCCTACCATTCTTTTAACTACTTGGTCTTGAACAAAGTATTTAACCTTTTTAAGCTTCTACTTCCTCATCCTGGAAATGGAGTTATGGACCCTTACCTTTGAGATCGTACACAGGATTAAGCATGTTTATAATGCGTGGCACACAGCAGGTACTCATTGAATGGTGGTAGGAGTTGCATCTGTCAATTATTAATATTATTATCACAGGTATATTTTTACTCAAGACATTACTAGATTTTGTTCTCTTCTTGACCTTAGGAATATTAAACATTGCACAGAACTTGATAGCTGAGAAAAATCTTGGAGATTATATAGCTCAGTGGTGTGAAAACGTTAGGTAACAGAATTTACAGTATACAAAAGAAACATCAGGATAGCCCTTTGGTTGAAGCAAACAAGGGGCCAGGATTCCCATCTGCTTAGCTTCTGCCTCATTATGTGTACAGAGACTCCTGAAGCCATTTAGCAGGATTCTAAGCATCTAAGAAACATGTTTTTGAAAACACTACCCCAGTCGAAAAGATTTATTTTGCATATATTGAAATTGATTCCGAAATATGGAATCCCACAAATCCTCCAATTAATAAATATTGAAATGGATATTAGCTATAGATATTGCAAGCTACAGGATACGTTCCTATCTATTCTACAATGTCTCTCTATTGTGGACTTTTGTATTCATATTCATCAGTAACATTTCACGTGCTGCCACTTCTTTATGCTAACTCGAACATGCATGTAGATTGGACATTTTTATTCTTTTTGACAGAAGAAACAGCTTAAGTACAGAGTAGTTAAGAATTTTAACAAGAGATATAACATACAACTATCTGAAAATGCTTCATTAAAAAAATCAATCAGTATAATGACATTGTCTTAATATAAACATGTACGAACTAAAAATTTTTTTTCCACATATAACATTTCTCACATTATTCATAGGAATAAGTATTAAAAAGCAAATCCCTTATGCCATGACACTAACTACTTTAGTTTGCATCTTTAAAAGTATAAATATTCTCTTACATAGTCACAAAGACATTATCACACTTCACTATTGACACTTAGTCCTTGTTTTCTTTTTCCAGTTTTTATAGTTTAAAATAAACAATGGCCTTCAATGTAAAAGTAAACTTTACTATGTCAGACTCTATTCTACAATAGCACTGAAGCATGTTGCAGGCCAAAAAGATTACTTCACACTCATTTAAGTGAAAATAAGTATTTGTAGTTCTGTAACCATCTAAAACACTCATGGCAGAGCCAAGTACTAGTTTATAGAACACAAGATTTAATAAGTCAAGGATCACCTTTTTAATGTATGTGTATTGGATTCAACACATCATCATAAACATATTAGAATACCATGCCACAAATTATTTTGATGATAATTTAGAGTATAATGATTCTGATTCATTTGATTCAGAGATAAATATTTAAGCCACATCTATTCACATTTTATTTTATATTAAATAGCATAGATATCTGATCACTTGAAAAAAATCAATCAATAGCATACCTATATAACAGTCTCAGTAGGAATTCTGACTTCTGAAAGCATTGCTTTTGGTCAGATAAGCCTTTGTATTGCATAAATACACTTATTAAACCATGTAAAATCATCATTTCAAGTTCAAATAGACAAAATCTGTTAAGTTAGGATTTCTAATGATGTTCTCTGTAACAGGCAGGGTCAGGTTTTAAGAATAAATAATATAAGTTATTCTGTATTTCACACTAATAAAGGACTTTAACACAGAAAATTAAAGTTACACAACTGCTGGAAGTACTGTGGGGGCAAAGAATAGGGAAACCTGTGCCAAAGATCCAGACACCAGTGGGGCTCTCAGAAACGTGCTCCTGTGCAGCTAGATATGCAACAACCTCATAAGGAATCTTCTAGGAAACTCACCCAGAAGTTGCCTTGAATATTATAAGCCACCAGAGATCTATTTCAGTATGCACTAACTGAGCATCTGATTCTCTAGGAGCCATTGCTTGGGCAGCCAAAGTGAGTGATCGATGGTAACTTTGCAGGAAGCTTCTGTGAACTTAAGGTCTGCCATATGCCTGTGCCTCTGCCTTGCTCCATCCAGAGAATAATGGCCTCTTCTATTTTAAAGCCTTCTAAATCTCATAAGGGTATCTCATTGGGGCATTCTAGTCAGGAACCATGTGAGGAAGGCTGTTCTTGTTTTTTCTTGTTTTTCTTCCAGGAAAGAGTGG
>CAUYRT010027756.1:0-15766 GCA_963574885.1 Lepilemur ruficaudatus | reverse complement strand
AACTCCTGGGCTGAAGCGATCCTTCTGCCTCAGCCTCCCAAGTAGCTGGGACTACAGGCATGCGCCACCATGCCCGGCTAATTTTTTCTATATATATTTAGTTGGCCAATTAATTTCTTTCTATTATTAGTAGAGACGGGGTCTTGCTCTCGCTCAGGCTGGCTCAAACTCCTGACCTTGAGCAATCCACACGCCTCGGCCTGCCAGAAGAAATACATTTTTAAAAAAACATATTTTGAAGTAAAAGAATTATCTCTAAATCTTGCTAATTTTCAAATCTGGAAAATATAGCTGTGATACTGATGTTGCTATAACTTGGTAGTCTGTAATAAAAAAAATGGGATAAATCTACTCGAGGCTACATCAAGAATTTTCATCAAGAACTTATCGAACATAAACCAAAGATTTTATAACATACTAAAACCTACCTTCTTGCACATTTACATTTTCTAATTATGAATCTAACTTTGTCTTAAATCTGCAACAGTTTCTAAACTGTTGCCTTCCTATTATTTTAAATGTAATTTCTTAAATTTAAGATGGTATTCTAGTTATGCTTCATATGGCCCCACTGTTGGCTATAAATTAGCCCAGAAAAGGAAAAAGAAGTCCCCATCTAGGTACACGCTCAGGCTCAGCCACTTTGTTCCAATATTCTTTTCTTTGGAAAAAAAAAGACTGTGGCTTGCTTGGGACTACGAAAGTTTACAATGACCATGTACTGGTTTTCCATGTCACATTGCTAGTGTTTGTATCAAACAACACAGCAAAAAAAAGCCTATTTAATCCATGAGTTCCCTTAATTATCCTTTCTAAATTCTCATTACTATATCTTTATCATCCACATGCAAATGAAAAAAAAATTTCTTAACTATACCAAGAATAATCATATTCTTTAAAATAGTTTTCATTTATGGAAAATACTTCTTCCCACTTTTATCAGAGCTATGGCTTTGAAACTATTACATTTCTATTCCATTAGACTGTAACTTCAATAAATCACATATTGCTATATTGCTCACCACTATATCAACCACAGGGTCTATCATATAATATACAGCAATACATATTTATAGAACGAATGAGAATGAAGTGTGAAACAGAACATTCCCCATGAAAATAATGTTTAATATTTTCGAAAGTGTATTGTGAATATAAGGTGTAAAGCTAAGCATTACTGAAATAATCTTTTATCACTTTGAATATTTTTGGTTAAAATTTTGACCTTAATGAACTCATACCTTTTTCAAAACTGAAGAATCTGGAACTTCAATTGTTGTGATATAAAACCATGTTCTTCTGTACTGACCAAAAACAAAGGGATGCAGAAGTTTGTTTTCATCCGTAAGGCAGCATTTTCTCAGCAGCAGATTTCTTAATGTGGCTGTCGTGGAAGGATAACACCACACCCATAGAACTTCTCCATTTGTGTCCTTTTCTACGGTGGAAAGATGGTCACTGTGAGAATGTCAAACAGCAGCAAGGAAGTGAATTGATTGGTTACTCAGAAGCACTTAGTGGAATCAGTTTTAACTCCCCATTTTACAAAGCAACCCAGAGTACATGAGACCCAAATTCCCACCTACCTCTACTGTTCAAATTATCTAGTTCTCATGGATCTTAAGTTTCAGGCCACCTGAATAAAAAGCTTTTTATAACAAAATCATGAATGAAAATTTAGCCTGAGAGATTTGGTAGAGTTTCCCCCTATTTCTTCCCACACAAATGCTTATAAATTTGTAAGTACATTAAGTTTTTACCTAGTTGGAAGAATCTTTAATAATTACATAGAAAAGTTTTGTTGAATACAAGACTGGAGAAGAATGATTTAATCTCCTTCAATCATGTTACATACCAATTGTGTGAATTCTGCATTTAAAAAAATTTAAATAATAATAATAAAGGTTATCCAGTCATATGTGTAGTTTATCACCAAAGTAAACACCTCAATTACAAAAAAGGAACAATTTGCTAATAGTAAAAACTTGAAGCAAAACATACCTAACCTTTAGAGAATTACCAAATATATAGCAGAAAGAATCCAATTTTTAATATATTTTTCTTGATACTAGTACATATTTTTGGATACCTGTGATATTTTGATACCTGTATACAATGTGTAATGATCAAATCAGGATAATTAGAATATCAAACATTTCTTTTCTTTGTGTTTGGGAGCATTATAAATCTTCACTTCTAGCTATTTTGAAATATATAATTATTGTTAATAATCCAATTTTTGATCTATAGATTTTTAGAAAAACCTTTTGGAAAATATAAAGTATATTAGAAAAAAATAAGGAGAATAAGAAATGAATTCCATCTCTATGGATGGATACCCCTCCCTCAATTATTTTGAAGCAAATCGTTTTTAAATTCATGTCAATGAGGCTGGGCACAGTGGCTCACACTTGTAATCCTAGCACTCTGGGAGGCCAAGCCGGGTGGATTGCTCAAGGTCAGGAGTTTGAAACCAGCCTGAGCAAGAGCGAGACCCATCTCTACTAAAAATACAAAGAAATTAATTGGCCAACTAAAAATATATAGAAAAAATTAGCTGGGCACGGTGGCACATGCCTGTAGTCCCAGCTACTTGGGAGGCTGAGGCAGAAGGATCACTTGAGCCCAGGAGTTTGAGGTTGCTGTGAGCCAGGCTGATGCCACAGCACTCTAGCCTGGGCGACAGAGTGAGACTCCGTCTCAAAAAATAAATAAATAAATAAATTAATTAATTAATTAAATTCATGCCAATGAAACATAAAAAACCTGTTGAATTGAAGATATGATCATAAGTCATCTTTTTCTTTACTGTTAGTAAATAAAATCAGAGTTAACTCAGCCTTAATTCACAAGTACCTTCTGGCAGGACTAAGATGCCTGAGGTACTTAGGTTTTGCTTTAAAGCAGTTTTAAAATCACATGAGAAATGAATACAGGAAACCATTCCCACATAAATGTACTCCTTTGAGACACTGAAAAATGATCAACACATTTCTCCAGTTTTGCTAACCCTAAGCAATGTTCTTGTACATTGGGGGAATAGAGAAAGTTTTTAGGGGTGTGCAAAAACCTCGGGAGAATGGGACTTTTTCAAAGGGAACCGACAGAGGTTCATTCAAGCTCACTGTCACCTACTGGAAGATGGTTCCACCACTCAAACACTGCACACGGCTCAGACACATTCTGGGTTGCCCAGAGATCCCAATGTGTGATCTTTTAATTATGGAAAGATAATTAAATTCCTTGAAAGGAACGGAGATTCCACCCCATGTGATTATGTAGAAACTCCTGCTATATGCACGAGCTCGATCACATGATGCGGGAGCTCTCCACTCGTGGGAGTGGGGACTCTGGGGTTGCACTGCAAGGGTCCCAATCCCAGCTCTACCACTCCCCAGCGTGTCCGTGCACAAATGACACGCTGGGCCTCCACTTGCTCCTCTATAAAGTGGGCATCAGACGTTCCCCATGCCCCCCGCCCCCGGAGTTAACAGGAGGTAATCCGTGCATAACGCGCAGCACCCGGGCCTGGCAGTTAGCCACCAGGTCTCGAGCCGCTCGATCCCACGACCCGGGCTGGCCGGGTGCCGAGCCGGCGGTCGTGCGTGGCTCCCCACCACCCGAGGCAGCCGCCTCGCCCGGCTCCGCTGGACCTGGCCCCGCCACCTCCCGCCGCGCGGCCCGCGAGCGGCTCCCGCCCGGCCTGGCCCCGCCCGCGCGGCGGTCCCTCGAGCCTGGGCACCCTCGACGTCCGGGCTCCGCCGGGCAAGCCGCGGTGTGCAGGAGGAGCTCCATCCCGGGATCTGGGGGGCCCCGAGGGTCCTCCGGCCGGGCAGGACCCAAGCGCGGCGGCGGCAAGGGCAGCAGGCCGGGTCCCCGCGCCGAGGCCGGGCCCCGCAGCCCCCAGCCCAGGCCCAACATGAAGGGAGCCGCGCCCTCCCCGTGATAGCGGCGCCGGGGACTGCGGGAGCGGGGATTGCCCCGGGCCTAGGCGGAGCAGAGGCGGAACTGGGGTGCGGGCCTGCCGCGCAGGGCGCCTGCGTCCTCACCGATCAGCCCGACTCCGAGCATCAGCTGAGTGTCCGCCGCCTCAGCCGCAGCCATCTTCCGCCTCAGCCGCGCGCCGCCTCGGCTGCTCGTCCGCGGGCTCAGGCCCCACCCCAGGCCCCGCCCCCACAGCCCCAGGCCCCGCCCCCCTCAGCCTCTACCCTGGCTGGCGCCGGCCGTGCCCGCGAGCCCCGCCCCCCTCCCAGGCCCTGCCCCGCCTCCCTCACCCAAGCTCCGCCCGCTCTGGCCCCGCCTCAGCCCGCCCCGACTTCCTCGGTTTAGCTCGGTTCGTCTGCCCTTGGTCCTTCCGGTTTGGAAACCTCCCTCGACCTCCGCAGCCTCCCTAGTTTCTCTAATCCAGATCTTCATCGTCCTTCTTCTCAACCCAGTCCAATCTTCCTTCCCCTTCTTAGGCTTTCCTTATTCTACCTCCATCCTCCAGTCTGGCTCAAAAGAACAGGTGACCTTGTTCCTAAAAATTGAGGCATCCTAAGGATGGAGGAAGGGTCTCCATTCATTCATCCACTCATCCCGGAAACAAACCAATTGAGGATCTAATAAGGCACAGTGTTGACCAGGACATAGCATTCCAGTGAGGGAGACCGACAATTGGCGAGTAGAGTATTATAAATACTAAAACAGCCCCAAGTGATAAGTGCCCTGAAGGCAAGAAAATAGTGCAGTGTGTTAGTGAATGGGGGGGTGTGCTGCTTTAAAACGGGGGTCAAGGAAGGCTTCTCTAGGGAAGAGAGGGATATGTGAACCGGAATTGGGAAATGGGAAAGAACCAGACAGTAAAAGATTTGGGTGGCTCCCAAATCTGCTCTCCTCTAGATCTGCTGCTTATCTCCAACCCCCGGGTCCTTGGTGTCTACAGGAATACAATCCCACCCCTATCTCCTTCGATCTTTCCTAAAAAATTGACTGAAATATTTCATATGTGCATACCAACTATTAAAAGCCAAAATTACAACAAATTTAGTTTAAAGATCTAATTGGCTTTTGTTAGTGATTCTAGAATCTGGAGACATCTCATTCTACAAGATAGAATGGGTGTTCCGATGAGCTCAGCAGAAGAGGGCAGAAAAGGGCTGAAGAAAGCAAAAACGGAACAAAACGTGGATTCGTTGTTTCAAAGTTACTTTTCTTATAGGGTTAAAATAGAGGGGACTTCCTTATCGTGCCAGTTCCTAGCATGTAAACTGGGCCTCTTCTGGGTTGATGTGAACCTCCTTTTCTAAAAAAAAACTGTCATGTTTCAAAGATCACTTTCATTAGGTGGCACTTAGTACAAGTGACTCCATTCTGGTTTGGATCCATCTGTTGGGCCTAGTTTGGTAACTTAGTCCAAAACAATGGCCTCTCGTAAATTTCGTTTAGCACGTCCTAAGGAAAACATGTAGTCCTCGCCAAGCTTAAGACATCAAGCATCACAAATGAAGTTAAAGTGACCCCCTTCTTCCTCAACCCCCTTCCCCTCTCCACACCACACAGGTCCCTGCTATTGTAGATTTGTGATTGTCATTTTCCCATGTTTTTAAACTTTATATTACTCAAAAAAATATTATACTCCTTATTTTGAAACTTTAGACCAATTCAACAATAGCTAACATTTATTGGGTGCTAGACTCTAAGTGTTTTACTCATGTTACTTCCTTAAATCCTCACAGTACCCCTATGTATTATGCTATGACCCCCAATTTACAGTGAGAAAACTGCAAGGCAATCACAAAACTTGCAAGCGACAGGACCAGGTCGTGGCCCTCAGCAATGGGACTCTAGCCACATCCCATCACTATTCCATGTAGCCTCCCATTCTAAAGAATGCTGCTTTGTATTTGTTTGCAACTTGTTTCTTTTGTTTGTTTCGCTCAACTTTATGTTTTTCTTTAAAGATTTCTTAAAAGATTTATCCAAGTTTATCCAAATTCCTTATATTTCTGGCTCAGTAAATTTAACTGTTGAATGGTATTTTGTGTATGAAAATATGGTTATTTGCATTGTTTGTTGATGGACATTAAATTTGTTTCCTGTTTTTTACTTTATCATAACAACGCTGCTATATTTTGAATGGTCTCTTTGTTGTACTTGCTGTTTACCTTGGGAAATCTGACATCACGAAGACTCAAATACCATTTCTTCCCTAAACTTAGGCAAAACTAATCTCTCTCTCTCCCAGAGTCTAATACAATTTGGCCATAGAGCTAGGACAGCAATGTTCACATTGGAATATATTGAAGTGTGTATATGGCTGTCCTGTTTCTCCTGTTAGACTAAACTAGACTATGCACCTTTGGATTTCCTGTGCTTACTATTGCAAGAAGTAACTGTTAATGTGTATAGTTCTCAAAACAAGCAGGCATTTAGGGGCTGAGGAGTGGGGCCCAGATTCAGAATCAGTTTGGAAGCTAAGTAGACACTTGCACTCAAGTTTCACTGGCCTTTGCAATCTTTAATGAGGTTTTTGCAGGTAAAGTATTTGCAAAGACAATTGACCCTCTCTCATGGATTCCCTTTAAAAACCTTGAATTAATCTGCATCTCAAATACCTGCGTTGGATGAAGGGCACTGCCATCTAATAAACTAGGATAATTATATAAAATATTAACATAGTTCAGCTACTGTTGTAGGCTGAATTGTTTCTCCTCAAAATTCACATATGGAAGCCCTAACCACCAGTACCTCAGAATGTGACTGTATTTGAGGTAGGGCCTTTTTTCTTTTTGTGACAGTGTCTCACTCTGTTGCCTTGAGTAGAGTGCTGTGGCATCAGCCTAGCTCACAGCAACCTCAAACTCCTGGGCTCAAGTGTCCTCCTGCCTCAGCCTCTGGAGTAGCTGGGACTATAGGCATGTGCCAGGACACCCAGTTAATTTTTCTATTTTTAATAGAGATGGGGTCTCGCTCTTGCTCAGGCTGGTCTTAAACTTCAGAGCTCAAGTGATCCTCCTGCCTCAGCCTCCCAGAGTGCTAGGATTACAGGTGTGAGCCTGTAATCCCAGCACTTGGTCTGAGATAGGGCATTTAAAGAGGTGACCACGTTAAAATGAGGCCCTTAGGGTGGGCTCTAATCCAATCTAATTGATGTCCCTTGCAGGCAGAAGAAATATGAACAGAGAGCACCCAGACGCCTGTGTGTATCAGGGAAAGAGCAAGTGAAGAGGTGGTCAGAGGCAGGCATCTGCAAGCCAAGGAGATACACCTCCATTTTGGATTTCTAGCCTCCAGAACTGTCACGAAATAAATTTCTGCTGTTAGCCGGGCGCGGTGGCTCACGCCTGTGAGCACTCTGGGAGGCCTAGGCGGGAGGATCACTCAAGGTTAGGAATTCAATACCAGCCTGAGCAAGAGCGAGACCTCGTCTCTACTAAAAATAGAAAGAAATTAATTGGCCAACTAAAAATATGTAGAAAAAGTTAGCTGAGCATGGTAGCACATGCCTGTAGTCCCACCTACTTGGGAGGCTGAGGCAGAAGGATCGCTTGAGCCCAGGAGTTTGAGGTTGCTGTGAGCTAGGCTGATGCCCTAGCCCGGGCAACAGAGTGAGACTCTGTCTCAAAAAAAAAAAATTATCTTTGAATTACTAAACCCCCTTTTCTCTCTGAAGTAAATGTGTGGGCCCCTTGATTTCACTTAGACAATCTTCCTTGGATGGGTAATCACTCCCTTCTCTGGAATTAAAGTGTAAAATCACATTCTTTTGTGTTTGGAGAATTTAAGAGGAAATGTGCCAGACACCCTCAAGAATCCCAATACAAACTGCCTAAGAGTAGCTGTGTTAGTTTTAATGAATGAAGCCTTTCTGGAGGCAGTTTGGCAGTATCTATCAAAATGGAAAAGTGCACATTCAGAAATTTTCTTTTAGGAAATACACATGTACACAAATACATATGTACAAAGATGTTCATGCAGTGCTGTCGGTAAGAGTGAAAACATGAAAATTACCTGAATGACCATTAACGAAAAAACAACAAAAAGAAACAATGGTATGTTCCATACTATAGAATGCTATGAAGCTATTTAGAGTGAGGTAGTATGTACTAAGTCACTATACTCCCATCTCAGTATAAAAGCCCAAGTTGTCATGTGTACGTATGACACGGGAGGGCTGCACACTCAACTGCTGACAGCAGCTACCTTAGAGGAAGGGCAGGGGAATTGTGTGAAGGAAGGTTTGAGGCTGTGTACCCCACAACTTTTCAATCTTTTACAATGAAAATATATTTGTATATGAATTGCATAATAAAAATGCAATATAAATATTTATAAATGTAGAATATAAAAATATTGAAGTTAAATATTCATAAATGTACATTTAATGCATAATGTATTACATGCATTATAAGATAATATATTATATATTATATATTACTATATATAATATATACATTACTATATATAATGCCCATACATGTAAAAATATCATTGAAAAATATTAAAATGCCAGTAACAGTGGATTTCTTGGGGTGGATAGGACCTCAGCAATTTTTCAATCTCCTTTTACTTTTATTTCACCATTTTTAATATACTGTAGTATTTCATTGCTTCCAGTAATTAAATTAAAAACTCTCTGAAATTGGGATGTATCTAACAATTATAACTGGTAGTGTTTTCTCCTTTTCTTAGTGGTATGTAAAATAATGATGCTTTATCACTGATGGCATTTCTAGATTTAATGAAATATGGTAAACAGAAAAGATGAGAACATATATTAAAACCCATACACCCCAGATTTCCCATTCTTTCCACTTCACGAAGGTCATTTGCTGAGTCTTACAGAAACATATTTAGCCCAAAACACATACTCTAATTTTGTGTGGTATATGGGCTTGAGGTATCATTTTTCATTAAATTAGCAAGAACACAGGATCAGTGAAACTTGATTTCCCTTGCAGAGTGCGCAAACATTTGTAAAACAGACTGCAGCACAGGCTGAGGTGTAGAGAGATGGATACAGAGATCACCAAAGCACAGTGCCTGCCTGTGACCACCTGACACCCAGGCACAGAAAGGGGGAGGGTGACGGCAGGACCAGATTCATTGCTTCTGGGACTTCAGATCTAGAGATCCAAACTTGAGGAAAATGGAGAAAAGTCTCAGAGGTGGAAGAGGATCAAAGTGTCTTAGGTTTTTTGCATCTCTTTGCTCCTTGTTCCTGACCCATGGCAGGGATCCAAAATATTTCCTTAATGAATGAGTTCGGAAGCAGCCCCATGTGGCCAAGGCCCATGGGAGCCATCTTTGACTCCGGCACATAGGAAGAACTTAGAAAATAAGTGCAGATGAGGACAATGATGAATAGATAATAAAACAAAGGATTCAAGGCAGATGGTGGGTGCAGGGAGGGGAAGGATGATGAAGGCTGAGTCCAGGCTGTGGTGAGGTGGGACAGAGGGCCAGGGTGGAGAAGCTGTTTATGGGAAGGTGGGAGGATGACTGCAATTGATGACTTCCTCATATTTCACCACTTGTGCTGTCTGACCTGCCAGACAGGTTCCCCAGAGTTAAGGGGAAAGGAGTAGAGAGGGTGGAGAGAGGGAGAGGGGAGGCATTCCTAACCTTTGGCAAGGAGACCAACCTCTGTTCTGTCACAGACAGATGAAGCTGGGGTGTGAACCTGAGTTCAAATCCCACCTCTGCCCATCTTAGCTGTGAAACCTCAGGCATGTTGCCTATCTTCTCTGTGCTTTTCTCAGTGATCAAATGGAGCTAACCATACTTTCCTCTGTGCCTCTCCCAATAAAGGTTTCAATCAGGGGAAATCGTCATGCTAATTTTATAGATAAGGATAGCCTTGTATAGGTGGTTCCCAAGACTACCCCCAGATTCAATGATTTGTTAGAAGGACCCACAGGATTCTGCATACAGCTATACTCACGGCTATGATGTATTACAGCCAGAGGATACACAGCAAAATTAGCAAAGGGTAAAGGCACACGGGCTGGGCGCTGGTGGCTCACACCTGTAATCCTAGCACTCTGGGAGGCCGAGGCGGGAGGATTGCTCAAGGTCAGGAGTTCAAAACCAGCCTGAGCAAGAACAAGACCCCATCTGTACTAAAAATAGAAATAAATTAATTGGCCAACTAAAAATATATAGAAAAAATTAGCCAAGCATGGTGGCACATGCCTGTAGTCCCAGCTACTCGGGAGGCTGAGGCAGGAGGATCGCTTGAGCTCAGGAGTTTGAGGTTGTTGTGAGCTAGGCTGATGCCATAGCACTCTAGCCCGGGCAACATCGTGACACTCTTTTTAAAAAAAAAAAAAAAAAAAAAAAAAAAAACGGTAAAGGTACATGGAGTGATATCTGGAGGAAACGATGGCTAAACTTCCCAGAGTTTTCTCCCAGTGGAGTCACACAGGACACACTTAATTCCTCCAGCAACAAGTTGTGACAATACGTGTGAAATGTATTGACCAGGGAAGCTTGTTAGGACTCAGTACCCAAGGTTTTTACTGGGGGCCAGTCACACAGGCACACTCTGCCTAGCTCGTGCCAAAATTCCAAACTTTAAAGAACCCCCTTGTAAGTACAAATAGTTCAGGCATTGTCAGTCCCTCTTATCAGTCCCGGAATGCTGGCAACACTGCAGAAATCTAAGTTCCCAGACACCAGCTGAGGGCCTACCTTGCCAGCAGACTTTTCTCAGGGTATCAGTCTCAGGCCTGCTGTGTCAATTACTTCTGCACAGTCTGCTCGCTCTTGCTCCCAGAAAAAGAGTAAGAAGTTGTTGGAACTGATGTGGATTTGGAAAATGCCCAAACTGTCTGAGCATGTGGACAAGGGACCCCAGCATTTTCCACAGATGTTCAAATTCCCAGGTCCCTGCCAGCCAAATGTGGCCTTTCATTCTCATCTTCATTTCTTTGTTTATTTTGTGGGTTTTTTTTTTTTTATTTTGAAACAGACTCTTGCTCTGTTGCCCCAGCTGAAGTGCAGTGGTGTCACCCTAGCTCACTGTAGCCTCAACCTCTTGGGCTCAAACAATCCTCCTGCCTGAGCCTTCCGAGTAGCTGGGTCTGCAGGATCACACCACTGTGCCTGGCTAAATTTTTGTATTTTTAGTAGAGATGGGGTCTCACTCTTGCTCAGGGATGGTCTCAAACTCCAGAGCTCAAGTGATCTTCCTGCCTCGGCCTCCCAGAATGCTAGGATTATAGGCGTGAGCCACTGTGCCTGGTGCATATTTGTTTCCATAATTGGATTTAAGCATACATTGGGCATGAGTCAGCCAAGGAGCCATTAGGGTGGCACTTCTTTTAATTTAAGGGATTCCGGCTCAGTTGTGGACTGGAAGGGGCTTCAGTCAACTGCTCTGACACTCTGTCTTGATAGTTAACTGGCTTCCAGCATAAATGAAGTTTCCTGAACATTCCCAAGATGAAGTCATCCTTCTTGTGGTCTTCAGAGTTTCAGGATGCTGATAGTGGAACCTGGGTAGATCCCAGGCCCCAAAAAGCCCATCTTTGGAGCTATATTGCATTAAAAGAAATAGTTCAGCAAGAAAAATACAATGAAAATGAATTCTGATCCTTATTTGCATTTTTCAAAGAACATTAAAGAGGGCAGAATTTATTACCTACAATGAAATGTCTTAAAATTCCTTTTCCCACATATTTTTAAAATAAATCTTTAATTTAGAATAGTTTTAGATTCACAGAAAAATTGCAAAGATAGTACTGAGAGTTCCCACATACCTCACACCCAGTTTCCTCTATTATTAAACAACTGATATTAGTGTGGTACATTTGTCACAACTAATGAGCCAATAACGATACATTATTTTTGTTTGTTTGTCTTTTGAGATAGGGTCTTGCTCAGGCTGAAGTGTAGTGGTGCAATCATAGCTCACTGCAGCCTCGAACTCCTGGGCTCAAGCAATCCTTCTGCCTCAGCCTCCTGAGTAGCTGGGACTACAGGCATGCGCCACCATGCCCGGCTAATTTCTTCCATATATTTTAGTTGGCCAATTAATTTCTTTCTATTTTTGGTAGAGACGGGGGTCTCGCTCTTGCTCAGGCTGGTTTCGAACTCCTGACCTTGAACGATCTACCCACCTCAGCCTCCCAGAGTGCTAGGATTACAGGTGTGAGCCACCGTGCCCGGCCCGGATTAAACATTTTTAAGAGGAAAGTCACAGAGGTAAAGTGCGGCTCTCACTACATCATATCAAGGGTACATCAAAGTGTTAACCTTGATCATCTGGTTGAGATTGTCTGCAGGTTTCTCCACTGTAAAGTTACGCTTCTTTCTCCCTTTCTATGCTGTACTCTTTGGACGGAAGTCACTATGTACTTAAAGAGCCGACACTCTTTTTTAAGTTTCATTGAATGGGCAATGCCTCATTCTATGCCATAGAGTGAGTGTTCCCAGCCTACATGCTTAAGTAGTGGGTTATGCACCATCTCCTTGGGGGTAAATTATCTACATAAGTTATTTGGGAGCCAGTGCGGGCCCAAATGTATTTACTTATTCAACCTTATTTGTATCAGTATGGATTCCCCCGTTTTGTAAGCTCTCTCTCTCATTCATCCAAGACAGGCTCTGAAATTTCTCTTCACCCTCTTCGCCAATAACTCTGCCTACTGCCATCCCTTTCTTCTTTCTTTTCTTTTCTTCTCCATTGGCCTTTTTGCTATCTCTATTCTCCCCTTTCTCTCACTTCAGCCCTTTCCTACTTGAATCTCCACCCCACTTCTCAACTGGTTAACGCACATACCTAACATAGTGCAGGTGGAACGAAGGGGGTGGGAGAAGGGCAATGCCCGTTAGGCAGTTTCAGGCTACATTTTAGCAAGTGAGGGGCAGAAAGAGGCTGTGACTGTCTCATGCATTGATGATTTTGTCCCTCTCATGTGCACAGATGTGAAAATAAGTCCTAGAGAGCAATGCATCAGACTGTGCTAAGAGCGCTACATGTAGTATCTCATTTAAACCTCACAACAACCCTAGTCAAACTGTGGCCAGAGAGATTACTTGCCCAATGTCATAGAGCCAGCAAATGGCAAAACTGAGGTTAAAAGCCATGTCTGACTCCAAATCTGGCATGCTCATGAAATGAAGTGATGTGTATTTATGATCCTATTTCCATAGGAAACGAACTGCACCCCCTAGTTCTAAAAACACCAATGCGGGTTACAATGACATGTTCATCATCTCAGATTCCCTGTATGAGATTTTTACCTGAGCAGTCTGAATTTGTGTAGTTAAACCTTAAACAATCTTGTCCTTTTCCTCCATTGAATTGTACCCATTTTCATTTCACACAAGGCAAAGTAGCCTTAGAATTTTAAACTCTTCAGCGTTTCACTCTTGCTTTTCAAGAGTAAATATGGAGAAAAGGGTTCAGGTGTCTGTATTAGTTTCTATTGCTGTGTAGCCAATTAACACAAACTTAGAGGCTTAACCAGGTACAGCATGACTGGATTCTCTTCTTAGGGTCTTTGCAGGCTGGAGTCCAGGTGTTGCCGGGCTGAGTTACTTTCTAGGTGCTCTAGAAAGATTTTGTTTCCAACCTCATACAGCTTGCGGACAGCATTCAGTTCCTCGCAGTGGTAGGAATGAGGTCCCTGCTCTCTGGCTGGCTGTTGGCCGGGGCTCCTCTCAGCTCTTAGAGGCTTCCTGCAGTCCCTTGCCAGGCAACTCCTTCCTTGTGCTTTGAAACTCTTACTTCCTCTGCTTATGACGTCCAGGCCCAGATTTAAAGGCCTATGTGATTGGTTAGGCCTACCCAGACAATTCCCCCTTCATAAAGACAACTGTGACATATAATATAACCTAATCACAGGGGTGATATCCCATATTTACAGTCCCAGGGATTACATAGGGTATGTCTATCAGGGGATGGGAATTTGGGGATATCTTAGAATTTTACCAACTACAGTCTCCATTCCTTTATTTATTCACACATCACATATTAATGGAGTGCGTGCTCTGTACCAGGCATGGTTCCAGGAACTGGAGATACAATGGTGAACAAGACACCCTTGGTCTTTAAAGCTTACCCTCTAGTGTGGTGAGACAGACAGCAGCCAAGGAAACAAAGACAACCATCAGTCAATGATGAGTGCTCTGCAAAGAATTAAGACAGGGTGGCCTTTAGATTTAGAGTAGGTGGTCAGGAGAAGGTTCTCTGAGGAATGCCATTTAAGCTGCTCCACAAGAAGATAATACAATGAAAAGGTCCACATTTAGATTATCTAGTACCTGCGTCCCCATCACGAAAGCCCACACCCTGTGGTTCCAGGTTTCCTTCTAATCATGTTTAACATATTTAACAGAGAAGCCTGTTTTCAAACCACACCCAAAACCACTATGCACAGTGTCTTACTCACTCTACTTTCTTCGCCTGGTTGTTTTTTGTGTATTTGGGCATAACCTCCTCAATGCCCAAGCAGAACTGGGTTTCTTGGCATGCCACAATGGCATGAGTGAGTGTGTGCACAGATTCCTATAAACATGCCCCTCAGCCTTCTTCTAGAGTCTGGCAGAACATTAGTGGGTGAAGACAGCTGAGTGTAAGAACCATTTCTCCCAATAAATAACAAATACTGCCAAGACATGTTCCTGCTAAGTATATGCTTAGCTGAATCTGCATTTCAATTTTCCTGTTTTAAATTTGCAGAACCTAGAGGGCCAGTGAGAACCACCTGGCACAGGCACAGGTGCACCCCATATCTGCACTTGGTGCACCACTGTGGAAAAGATTTCCAAGCCCAGTTGGACACTTGCATGGTTAAACATGCAAGTCTGTAAGGTTTCAGACCTTGTTGTTATCATGCTGTTCAAACTATCCAGGTGCTCTGAAATATACAATGAATAACCACTGTCTGTGCGTTGACCATGTGCCAGTACTGTCTACATGCAGACATGAATTGTCTCAGACACTACCTTCAAGGGACTCCCAGGGTCACACAGGAGATCACCATGCAAATAGGCAATCATGATATAGTAGGCTTGCTTCAATCAACTCATTTATTCAACAAATATTTGTTGAGTGCTTACCATGTGCCAGGCACTGTTATAGGTGCTAAACATACAGCAGTGAATAAAACAGACAGAAAAATCCCTGCCCTCATCAAGATTACTGTATGTTATAGGAGTGGACAATAAAGAAATAAACTCATAAAATATATTGGGGATCAGGTGGTGATAAACGCTATGGAGGGAAATCAAGAAGAGAAGGTTTTGAGGAAGTATGGGCAGAGGGAAGTTATTACTACTTTATAGAGGAGAGGGAGGATGTCACTGAAAAGGTGACATTGGGGGTAGTGGGGAAGTGATAAAGGGAAGGGGGAGTTGTGTAGGCCCTTGCAGGCCATTGTAAGGACTCTGACTTTCACTGAGTTTGCTAGAAAGTCACAAGAAGGTCTTGATCAGGACACTGACATGATATTACTTCTTTTTTCTATTTTTTAGATGGTGCTTCACTATGTTGCCCACGTTGGTCTTGAACTCCAGCCTCAAGTGATCCTCCTGCTTCAGCCACCCTAAGTGCTAGGATTACAGGTCTGAGCCACCATGCCCGGTCCTTACTTTTTTTTTTTTTTTTTTGAGGCAGAGTCTCACTCTGTTGCTCGGGCTAGAGTGCTGTGGCATCAGCCTAGCTCACAGCAACCTCAAACTCCTGGGTTCAAGCGATCCTCCTGCCTCAGCCTTTCGAGTAGCTGGGACTACAGGTGCACACCACCATGCCCGGCTAGTTTTTTTTTCTATATAG
>CAUYRT010027752.1:0-31947 GCA_963574885.1 Lepilemur ruficaudatus | reverse complement strand
CTTTTGCTATTGGAAAACAGTAAATTACTTTATATAATACATACTACTTAACTTACTTTTATAAGTGTAGACACTACTTCAAATGATCCAACCACCAAAAGTATAGGGGCTATTACAATGAGAGGAAGTAATGAATATCCTGTAACTCCAAGTAAGAATCAGTTTCTTCGTAATGGGGACAATAATGCCTACTTCATAGGGTTGTTATTTCATTTGATCTTCACAACATGTGAAGTCCTATCATAGAGCTTGGCACATGGTAATCACTAAAAAATATTTTTCTCTTCAGTCTCTCTTGGCTGCTCTCCCTTCCCTCTGGTCTGTATTTGTCACATCTAGCTTCTCTAGACCTTGGATTTTTTATCCAAATAGGATGGTTGTGATTCCTTTAAATAATCGTGCTACAATTTAAGAGAAGTAGTGACAAAATGTAACGTAGAAGCATACCGAAGCTAATTAGATAGGTAAGTCTGAAGCTCAAGAAAGAGATAAATGCTAGAAACATAGATTTGAGCAACATCCAATTGATGATAATTGAAACCATGGTGGTTGGTGAGACTGCCCAGGAACATGGGAGACTATGTGATAATTTGAAGATCAAACATTCTTCCACCTACCCAGAGACATCAACATAATTGATGTTTCCTTCACTCCCTTCTTCTCTTCTAACAATCACCTTATCTTAGGTAAAATGTGATTTCTTCTGGGCGTCACAAGAATGTAACCATTTTGCCTCACTGTCCAGCCCCCTGCTCCTCTTTCTTTATACCCTACCCTCTTAACTACTGAAGCTCCCAAATTCCCCTTGGGAAAAACAGGGACAGATGCTTCAGTGGTTTGTGTTTTTCCCAGATGCATCCTCAACTTTGGCTTAATAAACCTCCACTGATTGAGATCTTTGCCTTAGTCAATTATTTTGGCTTGTCACTGCCTTATTCTGGCTAATATCAATAGTCATCAACACAATTTAGATTGACCTTAGCTGTTTTATGACACCACCACAACTGTCAAATTGTGTTTAGATTACTGAAATGCCAAACTTATAAACCGATGCCTAATGTTATGACAACTTTAATTTTGTCCCCACACAAGCCACATCCCCTTGGAAAGACCGTCTATACTATAGAACTGTACTACTTTGTTTATATCTATTTCAGCTATTACTATATGTGCCTTGAGCACAGGAACAGCTGAGCCTAGTATGTAGTAATCAGGTTTGAAAAACGAATAAAAACCCCCTCTGTCTTACCCACATGAGTTGTTCCTAACCTGTGAAGGAGCTCAGAAAATTTCACCCCAAAATATGATTCCTTTGGATAAAGAGTATTTAAAATTAAAGGCCCCCAGGCACTGGAAGAGGCTTTCCCCTCTATCTGCATAAACCAGATGGACTCATCAAAAAGAACTGACTCCCTTTCCTCTCCCTGTTAACTCAATATATTCTAGGAAAAACAATCAAGAATCAACCAGAGCTGGCCCAAATCATTTTCAATGTAATACTCGTCTCTCAGGTTAATTTAAAGTCAATTTGTTTCCCCATTCACTCAACCTCCCTAGCAGCCATTTGTTGCCCCTAAACAGAATTACCTATGCTCATCTCCTCCTTTCCTCTAGTAGGCAGGTATAAAAACACCTGGATCCCACTGGGATATTGAGTAATCACTCTGTGATTCTCCCCCATGTGCAAAATAAATAAAGCTCCCTCTATTATTCATCTGCCTTAATTATGAGTTGATCTTTCAGCAAATTTTCAAGGGAAAGAGGAAAGTCCCCCGGGCCCCGACACCTGCCTCGCCCCAACATAATAATTCTTCAGATGGTTTCTTGAATCAAAGAAAATAAGATGCCATCAACTCTTTGTCTATAATTCGTGCAAATTTTATAGACTACAGAGGCCAATTTTAGAATGCTTCTGAAATGTAATATTTTGACATCAAATAATTGTCCTCTGCAAAGACAGAGAAATTCCTTTTGATGTCTTTCTTCAAGGCATAACAAAATGTTGAACATTTTACGAGAACACAAAAGAAATGGAGAAGTGTAGTAGGCCAGACAACATTTCCTTCCAGAAAGTTTCAATAATGACCATCCTCTAGGTACAACTCATGACTCAGTTAACATACATGTAATTGAACTTGTCCGTCGACCACAGTTTTTATTCTTGCCCATGCAATAAACAGAGTTTTTGCTATTAAGTCGACATGAGCTTTCTGTTTGACTTCGAAAACAATTCCCATAAAAAAAAAATCAATTAAGCGAGAACTCTATCAACATCACATCCAATAAAACAAATAATTTTTAGAAATAACAAAATATGTAATTATTTTGTAATCATAACAGTTATCAAAATTAAACATAATTAAATTGCATATTCAGAGTCATTAATTATGTAGAGTTGAAAAATTACACTATTGAAGCAATCATTTAATCATTAGAGCTAGAAAAATGTCTAAGTGCTAATTCATTATTTCTGCTATGCTCTTGGGAAATTATATTTCATATTTATAATAAAACCAACATAATTATTTTTAAATCCATAACTAATAACATTGGCAAGAATCTTTCATATGCTAACTTAGTATACAGAAAAAGGTCAAATTTAGAAATATCTTCTGAAAACACAAATTTAAGACAATGAAACAAAATGGATGTATACAATGTACAGAGCTCTAATTCACATGTTGTACACTTAGATAACTTCATTAAAAGATAAACCTCTTTATTATTTACTGACCAACTATTATTCTCACCAATCTTGCATTGTCTTAACTTGTAAAAGAAACTTTAAAAGAAAAAAGGGCCTTATAGCCTTCTTGACTTTCATGTTACCAGGAAATACCTAAATTTGAAAATTCTCTTCAAGGGAACAGCAGACAGAAGCAGGACTTTTGGCTGACCTTTTAGGGGACATTATTCAAGGATTCATGCGTTGTAGAATAACAATTAGTTTCTGACAGTGACTTTTGTTAATCAAGTTTGCATTTCCTTTGAACTTTACAATCCTGTAGTTGCGTGCATCTGTTTAACTTGTACTTTACTCAGGCAACCTATCAGAATCACTAAATTATGCAAAGCAACTGTTGGCAATTCTTATACATAACGCACAATTGCAAAAATGTATCTACTTTTCATTCAAGTGTCTTTGAAGAAAGGTCTTAAAGAATCTTCATTTTCACAGAGGGATGACCGTGGAATAAGGAATAACTTGCCACACTGTAGTTAATAAATCATAGCAACTGTTTCTTTCTCTCTCAGGTAGCGTATAAAATACTGCTGATCTCAAAAGAATTCTTACAAAAGGACCACTATGAATGAACTACTTTATTATTTTACTTGTGGGTGATAGGCTGCATAAATCCATCTCATTGAATTATGGAGATGCTGAAATATACCTATCCCAGATATTCTGAGTGATTAAACAAGCACAGAGGTGAAGTTATGGAATCATGAAATTAAAGATGGAAAGTAAATAATGGCAAAGATAATCTAAGCCCAGCATTTCCCAAAGTGTGTTTAATTGAACCCAAGTTCTTCAAGAAAAGAATTAAGTGTGTAAGGCTCAGTAGTCAAATGGGTTAAGAAATGCACGGATAAACAATGCTAAGTGCTTTTCCCCCCCGTAGGGATTTTCAGAGCCTTTAAGATATTATTATGTGCTGTGAATTTATACGAGGGAATAATATGCTGTGTTTGCCAAACTCATTTGACTGTGGAACTCTTTTCTCATGTAACATCTCCATCTACTGTCTATTGTATTTTAGAAAATGATAATCTCGTCCAAACACCACAATTTATATAGTTCAGGGAAGTGACTTGCCACACAGGTTACACTGCCAGGCAGCACAAGAACAAGGACCAGGGCTCAAAATGGACAGGATCCTTCCAGCACCTCCTTTTGACACAGGGTAAGGCTTCTCGCCAGGGTGGTGTGACTGAGGGAGAAAGAGCAGGGCTTTTGAGAGTACTTGTGAGGCTGTGAGCGAAAGGATGACTCAGAAACCTAACATAGACAAGAAAGAAAATCAATGTGTTAGCAGTAATGATATTACGAGGCTATCTGAGAAAGTGAGTTGGAAGAACAGGAGACTGATGTCAGAGAGGTCGGTCAGATTTTTGTGGTTTTAAAAATTGGCACGTCCAGTGATGATGAGATTTAGGATAATCATGGCAGAGAGGTGAGGTTACGAGAGATGGTTAAGCCAAAGAACTGAGATGTGTTAAAAAGTCATGGCTGTTCCCCACTTGTACTCACCATCAAATTGGTATTGACTGATTAACACCATGGTACTCAAATGGTGGGAGTGTTCACTAGGGATTTGGGGGATGGGGGGTAAACCCACGTCTGAGCGACGTGGTGGGCACTGTGGAGGGGTGGGACATGCTTGAAAAGTAGTTGGGGAGCGGAATTAGGGGTCTCAATAGGGGGAAGGAATTCCTCTAAAACTGATTTATGTGATTAACTGTATATCTCGGTAAATTCACTAAAAATCATTTAATTGTACACTTAAAATGGAGTAAAGGCATGATATGTAAAGTATATTTCAATAAAGAAAAAAAAAGTCATGGCTGTCGGAAGTCACTGACAGCAAGGTTAAGGGTTTGTTACGAAGAAAGCTATGAGACTGGTACTAGAATATTCCTCAACGAAGAAAATGACAAGGAGATCAGTCATGTCAGAAGTAAAAGGGAAGAAGGTGGAAAAGCCAGTGTCAGGAGTCTCAAAAGAGCATGGCTTGTCACAAAAGAGGATAAATACGAAAGAGGTAAGGGCAACCAAAGAAAATACTGATCCCTTCTTGTGTCCCTAGATACGAGGGGTGTGTGAGGTATGGATGCAGAAGATACAGTTTTCTAACGAATCACACAGAAATAGACAACGTTTTTTTTAAAAAAATATTATGTGTATGGCATTTCTCCAGAGAAAGAGAGCCAGAAGTTTTCATTATCACTATTAAATATTTATATAATTTCACAGTTTATCACTGTTTATCACCACAATGCTTACAAAACTGCACAATGAATAACTGTTCATGAGCTGTTTAATAATTTTGGCCAACTGGCAGACTCAGAAAATTTAGCACAAGTTGTAACTTTAAAGCAAAACTACACAGAAGTACCTATAAAAAATAAAAAATAATACTCTCGGACTCGAAGTTAAATGGATTGTAGGCCTCCAAGTATCATAAAAACCCTTCAGCAACAGCAAGGGAAAGCTGAAATATGGACTGGAAGTAAATATATCAAAATGTCTATAGTGTTTATTTCTAGGTAGTAGTATTAAAAGCTTTTCTTTTTACTCTTCAAATGTTTCTATAATTCTAAAGTTCTACAATGAATATACATTATTTTATAATCGGAAAACTGTATTTGCCATAAAATATCAAGATCCTGTCTTTTAAAATAACCACAAATAAGAACAGTGACATTTTAGAGTGTTTGTCAATATTTGACTAAATATTATATATTTCATAATTTCCAATGTAATTCCATTTTTATAAATGTATTCTCCCAAAACACTTGCACCAATGCACCAGTAAGTATGCCCATGGTGTCCGCTGTAGCTATGTCAAAGTATGAAAAAGCTGAAAATAATGCTAAAGTCCAAGAATAAGGGATTGAATAACTAAATATATAGAAGACTGCTATGGACCTGATAAAAAGAATGAACTAAATCTATATTTATACTAGTAGAAGAAGACTTCTAAGATAAGTTTGAGGTAACAAAAACATCTAAGAAAACATTTGGTATAATAGCTACATTTCTGTTTTTAAATATCTTATATGCATTAAATGTACATAGCATACATATGTGTATATATGTACACTACATGTCTCATATATGATTCTGAATATACAGAAAAAAGTCTAAAAAAACATGCTAAATCATTTACAGCATTGCTCATGGGCAATGGAATTAGGGATTGGAGCTTTTTACTTTTTATTTGAAATACGTCTATTCTTTGATAATTTTCATAAGAATTCATGAATTACTTTTGTAATAGTATATTATAATAAAATTTACTCAAAGCAAAATATTAACTAACATCCCCCCACTATCAAATATTCCAAATTTTGAAAGAGGAAATACAGCCACTCCTCAAAATTATATTGAAATGGTTTTGCAATGATAACAAGAATCAGAAACTTGATACAAAACTCCTTATTTTGAACACAGAAATAAAAATAACACCCTCAATGTTATTTTCTCACAATTCCATCTATAATATTTTAAAGTAAACTATCTTAGAACTATTAATAGATGCATCACATCTAAGTACCATGGCCTCTCAAACTTAAATAACTGCCACCACTGAACACACACACACTCTTCAAAGGGGAGAGGGGAAAAAAAACTATAAAAAACAATAAACTTAGACTAAATTCATTGGTTCCTGATATATAAGTATTTAACTGTTTTTGCTAAATACTAGTCAAAAACACCTTTATAAGAGTCTTTAAAGGATACCATTGAGAAGTCTCCCAAATGAGTAGTACTACGGAACAAGATAGTTTGAGAGAGATGGCCTGGTATAAATTATATTTAGTTTTAAGCTGGACAATAGCTACACTGTTTGCTCAACACCCATGACAGCATATTAAAGTATACCTTACAAAGAAGTATCCAGATGACAGATTGAGTCATTTCACTTTTATTAAGCACTTAGTATGTGCTTGGTATTATACTGATCGAGGACTTGAAAGTTAAAGTTATATAGAAAGAGAGAGGAAGAAATGCCCATCTCACCGACCCTGCCCTCCAAAAGTGAGATAAGTTATAAATCTCACATTGTTATAATAAAGCATGGAAGAAAGGGCAGCAAAGAGGAAAAGTGAGAAAAGAGTCACTAAGAAGGGTAATATTTTGGACTGAACTTTAAAATGAGGGTAGTAGACCCAGCAGGGCCATCTTCTGGTGAGCAGCAAACAGTCAGATGTGGGTAAAGCAGAATTATTCCCTACAGCAGAATATCTCATTTAGTTTGAATCTGAGAGATAACTACTCCGATGCATATCCTATCTCAAATACAAGACTAATCATATCACAGCTGCCCAAATAAAGCTCGTCATCCTCAGATGGAGCACTTTATCAAGTGCAGAATGAGCACAGTTAGATACCCTACTCAACTTTGCACTCTAATGGCAGCTAGGGCACTTGAAAAGGATTTATCCTGAACACAGATTCCAATAATGTTGTTCTTCAGTTATTTTGACCAAACTGACTGCTTCTCTCTGCATGAAGAGTTACTGCCACGGTTCCTCCTCTAAGAGCGATCCAGCTGGCAGCAGGCTGGCTCCAAAACACCTGGGCTTTATAAACCAAAGGACCGAGAGACCTCAAGATTGTCCCCTTGGGCTCCATCACCATGCAGAACCCACTCCCAACTGACAGATCCATCCTTGCCAATTTATATTAAAATGCAAAGGCCAAGACCATTTTAGTTACAAGGCTGTTTAAGTATCTGTGTAGCTATATGTTTTGACTAGAACAAATTCAAAACAAAAAAATTGTTTTCAAATTTTAGTATGAAAAATAGTTCACACTCCTGCTACCATTTAAATATAAATGAAGTCTTTTGCATGGTATAAATAATTACTGAATGGGTGCTATTTAATGTCAATGAACACAACCTCTGAGTTAACATACCATAATTTAATATTCAAAAATACAATGAGGCTAGAAGATGCCACCTAATTAAACACATGTGGAAGTTTTCCTATCTGTGAAGCATTGTGCAGTTTGCGCATATACACTTTCATGAAGCCTCAAAGTAAACCTATGAGTTATGACTACTCCTATAATTGTTTAATAGGAAGTATTAAGAAGATACTTAGAAATTAAGTATCCTGGTCAAAGACTAGAAAAGATTGAGCTTGAATCAATCATTCCCAGAGTCAATCTGACTCTAAAGCACTTAAATACTATTAATATTAATATATCAGCGAGGTCTATGAGAATTTTATAAATCCTCTCCATACTATCACCAGTACTTACTTATGAGAACAGTGGGATGGATTAGGAATTACTTTCCATGTGTAAAACATGGAGTGAACATGAATTAAGTTTGCTGACACACGGATATGTTGTTACTTTGCAAACTCTAGCCGATGAAAACACACTTTCCCAATATTGCTATAATCTTAGTTTACCTAAACTGTGGCAGAAGATCACCATAATGCACGTTCAAATAAAATAGTCATTATGATTAACACATGGAATTTCATTTCATATTTCATAGTTTTTGAATGATGAATGAAAAATGTATTAGTATATGGTACTATCTATAAAATATGTATACACATTTTTACATACATATGAGTATTTACATAGCGTAAATATTCGAAGCTTGCCTTTCTTTGCTTTGAGATGATTTGTCTTCTGATGCTCATTCAATTCATGTGGTACCCATCTACCCAACTTCTTTACCTTGCCCATTTGTTTCAAACAGTCCATTATCGTTGGAATAGTAACATCAAACCTTGTTGATAATTCACGCATAGGTTGAGATGGATTCTCTTCCACTACACCTTTCAGCTCCCATCATCCACGTTGGTCTCAGGTCACCCACGTGGCTCATTTTTAAGATTAAAATCACCAGAATTGAACTTCTCAAAACATGGACATACTGTGCATTCATTAGCCACATCCTTCCCAAACACTTCGTTGACATTTTGAGCTGTCTACCCTGTGCTGGTTCCACGGTAGAACTCATATTCAAAAATACCACGAATTATTGACTTATCCATGGTTTCACAAAAACTGCTCTAAAAAGAAATTTTGAAAGATAATCACAAGCCAAACCATGCGTTTGAAAGAAAGAGGATGTACCTTCACAATAAAATAAAACAAGAAGTGTCAAAGTGAAATGTCAGAGATATCAACTGTCAAACTTAGTACTTAAGAAAATCGGGCATTCCATATTTAATAACCTAATACTACTCTGAAGTTATTAAACATTAATGTTAGATCACAAAATAACAGGATTTTTTCTTTTAATCACAGAAGCTAAAAGACCTAGAACCTACCTTATACTCACCTGTACTTATTAAGATAATAGCAGCCGTATTACTGTATTTTGTGTGTGTCCATGTGTGTACAAGAGTATACATAAGAATTTATGCAGATCAACGCTTAGCTCAAACAAGTGAGATATGGTAATACGATTAGACTTCTGTATCTTAAAAAGCAAAAATATTTTCAAAGGAAGCACTGACGTTCACGGTCACATATAAGTTCATAAGTTAAATAAGAAAATACATGTGAAGCACAGCACGTAGCACGTGCTCAACGAATTTTAATGTGAGCATTGAAATGTCAGTTTACGCCGATCTTTTACAAAAAGAGCGAACACATCATTCTGCACCCGAGTCAAAGATTTCAACAAAAATAAAATAGGAAAAGAAAACAAGAAAGCGTGTACCCTGACCTTCACAAATCCTCTGCGAGTCCCCTGAGAAGGGCAAGAAATGACAGGGAAGGAAAAAAAAAAGCAGAGGTAAATCACTTCTCTAAATTTGCTGTAGCATCCGAAGCATATTGTGTTTCTTCATAACTCAGGGCTTTAATTGTATCTCTACAGTAACGTATAGAGAAGTAGAAGGAAGGAAAACCAAACTTCCCTGCTTAATTTGCAATTGTCACTTGCCTGCTGTCACTTGTCTATCATTCAACTCTATTCTCCAAACCGCCTCAAACTCCCATAGACAGGACAGAATAAACAGACAGATCAGAGGCGGTATCCATAAAGAGGTCAGAGGCACATCTGCCCTTGAGAAGGGAGTTCAGGGTTAAGAATTCTACAGGACTGCTGTGGACAAAGCAGGAGCTCGCAAGGATCACAGAGGCGCTTCTAAAGCACATGCCAAGAATAATCGATGTGGCCACCTGCCAGGCAAGGTAACTGCCGGCAAACAAAGGCCAATTCACCGGCACCTCCACAGGTAGAAAATTAGCCTCAAATGTAGCCCATTTTAGTCTAAGGGACAACTTAGGTTTTAAAATTAGAAGGACTGCACCTCCCCACCCCAACGACCACTTCACGAAAGTATGAAACAGAGTGGTGACTGTATTATTTTCTGTCCTATTTTCAGAAAAGCCCCTCTTCAAAGCCAGCTAGAAAATGGGGATTGTAAGAAGACTGAGAAATACAAAGGCTGCCTTTGTTGCCCAGCACGCTGTTTATACCCAGATATCATGAAGCTTTGCATTCAAAACCCAGTCGTAATGGAGTTCCACAGTAGAATGGGTACAGTGAATGCAACCACCATGAATGTTGGCAGATTGTTATACAAAGGGCAGCTATCCCACAGAGAGGGCTGGCAGGGTGACCGAGGACCAACAAACGAATAAACTGAATGGCATAATGAGCCCGATTTCCACCCGAACACCTCCCCACCCCGCACACACTGAGGAAAACAAGCCACCAGAACAGCCTGCACCCTCCAAGCTCTTGACTTTGCTTTTTAGAGATGGAAAAGTCTGAACAGGGAGACCTGCTCAAAACACAGAACAGCCCTCCTCAGAGAATGAAAATTTTACAAAGGGGCAGAGGCTCAGCCTCACAGACCAGCCAGGACTGCACGGACCCTCCCAACATGGGCACGCAGGAGGGTATTTTCAATCCACCTGGAGTGTGGACGACAACCGAATCATTCTGCAGGTCCAACTCAATTTTGAAATGAAAAAGGGAAACGGCCACTCTAATCAATTCTCCCACAGACGGGGTGTTTTCAGAGAGATTTCAGGGGAAGCCAATTGTTTGGATTTGACTGCCAAGTTGAAAACAGGGATATGTGTCTTATTTAGTCTGAATATTATTTACAGCATTTTAAAAGAAATTTCAATAGTTCATATTATATGCATTTTATATAATTAAGTGTATACAGTATATATCTTATGTATTCTGTATTAATACATATAATCTTTGCTCTCTACTTTTCCACGTATGTATGATTTCCGTGGTTTTCTCATCATTAATATGTGTACAATAAATTCTCACTATCAATGGAAAGCATTTTTTAAATTATGAGATCACGGTTTCAAATATTGAGGTTTAAACAATACTTAATTGAAAACTTCTCATGCGATCACAATGACACACGGGGTTGCAACACCAACGTCACATAAGGGTTCAAAGGAAAGAGGGTACATGAATAAAGAAATATTTCTGCAAAATTTAAGAATTAGATGCAGTTCTTTTCATACACGTGTGTCAGTCTTTCTGATCTGTCTTTCAGGCATTGTGCTAGAGATTCCAAAAACCGCAGGCCCCCTGATATATATTTGAACATTTACTCCTATTTCTTCAAATCATCAGCCAATCTTTGCCCTGACAGCTATGACTGTCAAATCTCTTCCTTTTTGTTCTGGCTAAATTGCTCTAAGTAAAAAAGAAACTGACATTCTACTCTTAAAAAATGAAGCTTTTGACATTTCGGGATGTTAATAGATGGATAAACTGTATAACAGGAACATCAGTCCTGAAAGAGAATTTGACCTGAATAGCCATGCACTGCACTCACGCATTTATAATTGCACTAGTTAACGAATGCAAAAGGATGAAGTGGAGCCATTTTTCAAGATGCATGCTGTGATTTCTCATTATAGGGATAATCTTAAACAGTAATGATATTTCTTTAAAAACTGAATAATTCCAAGAGCAACACAGAATGAAAAGGCATGTGTGCCTTAAACCCTGCTTTCCTAGGTAATCCCCACGTAAGTGAAACAAGCCCATTTTCATAACCTCTGATATAAATTCTCCATAAAGATGTTTAAAGGCCTTTTCTTCAAACAAAAAAAAAATAGATGACTAGTTATTAATCCAACATTTTAAGAGTTTTTAATAAACCAGTTCTATTATTTTAAGCCAACCTCTTCCAAGGAAAAACAGACATCATTCTATATTTTTTGTTCATGAAAACAATTTTTGTTTATAAATGTGTTTTTTAAAGGGAGAGTTAGGAATTCAATTCATATGGATTATAATAGTCATTCTTGTGTTTAATGAGGAAGTGAATATTCCATCTACTATTATATGTGAATTAGGAAAATTTTATTCAATGTCATGGTAAGATACAATTGAAGACTAGATTTTTATCCCCATTTAACCTATTAGGATGACAAATCTCTTTCTAAATCCAATTTGACGAATAGAGAAATCCTACCAAACCTGTCTCACATATTTATGAATTTGAAAAAGACATATTTTATAGCGTTGTTTAGGAGAGTCTCTTTAAAATACAACTTTTTTTTCATGTTTCTTGTCCCAAACCCAAGAAAAGAAATTAACATAGTAAAACTCAATTGGAGATATAGCTATAGAAGTTTTCCCAGCATCCTAAAATATGGCTGGATAAACAAGGTAAGTAAATCCCTTACTTTGAAGGCACATTTTCTAGACCTGTGGGAACTGATCACAGTTTATGTCAGGAAAGGAAAATTGTTCCAGACAATATTCAGCGACAGTGAATATTGATAGTGATCAAGCTAGTTCTTTCTTTGAAAGCATTAGGTTTTTAATCAAAAATTTACAATTCTTCCTTTTATTTTCATTTCATGCCAAACATCCCCTTTCAAACTTTGCTACAAGTAATTAATATCTCTCTACCACACAGAATTTTTCTGAGTTTCTTTCCCAGTTACACTAGATGGAAGGGAGCAATTCACAAAAAAGTTCCCAAGACAGAACCTCTTCTTCTCACCAAATGCCCTGGAAAATTTATTCTAATCCTTGTATAGAGGAATTAAGTATATTTCCATAGACTATGGAAAGTATTTTCAAAAGGTTTTTTGCAAATGAAAATTTATTATGAAGGGTGCTTTGATAATACTAATAATATCAGAAAGCTCAATAAAATTAAAAGTTTAAATAAGAATTGAACAACATATCCAGAACAAATATACTACCACATAAGTGACACACCAGACTACAGTTAAGGTAGCTTTTTAATTTACTATATTCCCAGGATATTATACGACTGTATATATTTTGTGACGTTTTCCATGAACACTGAGCAATAGAACACTAAATAACAGAGAATCCCTTTTGCTTGTAATTATAAGGATTCAAAAGTCCCAGAGTTTAAATCACATCCTCTGATTCATTATAGCTCTATATGGTAAAAACCTCTCATAATACAGCTCAGTTGATCATGAAGACAGTTCTATCAGCAATACTAGAAATGTGTACACCGGAGTTAAAATATCACAATGTATTCTTTTTCATTTACTTTACAAAAGAGTTCAGAGGAAAAAAAGTTTTAATAAGTATTTTCAAGCACTTACAACTTAGACTCAAAAAAGCCATTTTTGTCTGTGGTATATTGGTAAGGAGGAAGCTTTCTAAGTCAAAAGAGCCATACACACCTTGCCTCATTTCCCCTAAGCACAGGAAATAAATCTCATCATTTTATTTCTCTGTAAAGTATACTATTTATCACATGGGTGAGAAGTTCACCCATTAATGGAATACAGATTCTTTCACCGTGTATTCACCACGCCAGCAACCCAACTGTCTGAGCCTTCAAAGACAGTAAATTCTTTAACCTTGACCTAACACATAAGTGTGTTTTTTCAAGAATGAATCCACAAAGCTTGAAATGACAGCTTTATTTTCATTGAGGCTTAGCTTATACACATTTCTGCAGTTAAAATTAATTACACAAGAAGAATATAAAGCATGCTGATTTTAAATAGAATTATGGAATAGTTTGATGTTTCTCAGTACTATATGTAAGTATACGTGTTAATATTTATTCATAAGCTAAAAGCAAACTCAATTATATATAACAGGAAAGAGCACTTCACTAATTTAAGTGGTATTCCTTTTCGCCTGTCTACCTCTAACCATTTACTTATTTGAACTAATGTTTCAATACAGGGTGTCTCAAAAGTCGCCATACATAGGAAAAATGGGAAATTGTAGCTAAAATGTACCTTTATTTACAAAATATTCATTACAAAACTTTTCCTTTGTATGGCGACTACAAAGGAAACCCTGTAGTCTTGGGACATCCTGTAGTTCATTTTGCTCACTGGGACTGACCATCAAAAGTCCTTGTGTTTCACAGACAAATTAAAACCTTATCAACAAGCCCCAACTAATTTTCTTTATTGTCCCTACATTTTTAGAGAAAGAGATAAATCACAAGAAAACACCTTATAAATTATTATTATTACATTAACACTATCACCAGAGGAGATCCTGGACTCAGGAGACATGTCACCTAAAACTACAATTAGAAACTTCATACTACAAAAAAAAATGATCCTCAGGCACTGCAAGATCCCATATCAAAGAAGATATATCATCTTTATTATGCTCTCCTTACAAATTAATGTGCTAAAACATTTTAGAAATATTTATAACCGAACTGAAAAATTGAGGTAACTAGTTCACACCTTATAAATTTCAAGCTCCTTTAAAGCAGAACACTTGACTATCTTAAGAATTCAATTTGTCGGTGATTTCTCATACTTTTGAATATCTATTATTTGCATTCTTAATAGCACAGGCCCATTAAAGCTTTCGTTTTTAGAATTTAACCAAGATACAGTTTGTCTTCAAGTGAATTTATGATGGTGGTGCAAAATAGAAATAGAAATCACTAATAAATCTCCAAATGTTCTTTCTTATTCACAGGTATTAATTCCTATTCTACTTTACTAAGAAATTTTATGTGATTACCTTCTATACTTGACGAACTTGATTATTTAAAGCAAATGATTTAACAATTTATGGAATAAAGCATGTGCAGACAATAAATTTTAACGAAAGGCTAGCTTCATTAAGCCACTTGTCCACTCCTACAGAACGGTGAAGGTACCTATTTTTTTCATTAATAGTACCATGGGAGAGCTTCAAAATTCGTGCTATTTCCGCAAATCAGGAAAGAAAAGACTGATTGAAAACTGTAATCCATACATCCAAGTTAGAGAAATGACTAAACTCAGCAAGTAATTATATGCATTTTTACATCTATACTACCAATTTATGTCTAGGAATGACTGAAACTATTACATACAGCTACAGTTAGTCTTATTTAAAAATGTATATTCCTCAAATCCAAAATTCTATAATGCTTAAAAAATAACTAAATGTCACATATCTATATGGGCACAACCACCATAAACAAGGTGGAAAGCCTAAGTTGGAAAATAATTTATAATCAATGATAGAAAAAGTATTAATAATCCAAATACTGGGAAAAACTCCCTACAGATTGACCAAAAAATAGAAAATTTAGTGTAAGAAAATTTATAACAGAAGAAACACCAGGAAAATATGGAAAAATATTTTTAATTTTACTTTTAAATAAATTATTGAACCAAAATTGGTCATAATGTTTTGGTCATCATATAGATCAACATTAAGAGATTTATATCCCAATATCATTGGTGTAAACATCAAGGAGAAAAGCAATATTATTGGAGGGAGCATTTCCTAGAACAACTTTTCTGATTGTCAAGTTGATGAGAAATGTTAAAATTTACAACATACACTTTTTAATTTTGAAATTTACTTATAAATGTTTATCCTGGTGTTATATGCACAAAGATACATACAAAAGTCTTATTTTCTATCAATCATCACCTCCTCTTTAGAAAGCACGAACAATATACCATCTCCACAATCCCTGCTGAGGAAGCATTCGGTATTACCTGTCCCTTTGAGCCTAACGCATTTGAAAAGCAGGAGCCACTTGACCCCATGCTGATTGTATTGGAGTTCTCCACGAAAACAGAACCAATAGGACATAAATGTCTGTGGAGATTTATTACAGAAATTGGCTTACATGACTGTGGAGACCAAGTCCCACAATCTGCTGTATGCGAACTGGAGAACCAGGAAAGCTGGTTCCAGTCTAAACCCACAAGCCTGAGAAACCAGGCATCCGATGGTATGCTGGCCCATGTCAGAAGCCCAAGAACCGGGAGCTCCAACGTCTGATGACAGGAGATGACGGATATCCCAGCTCAAAAACAGAGAAAGAGAATTCACCCTTCCTCATTTTGTTCTATTGCGGCCCTCAACAAAATCGGATGACGCCCTCCCCACATTAGGGAGGAAGATCGTCTTTTCTCGGTCTACCAATTCAAATGTTAATCTCTCCTGGCGACACTCCCACACACATACCCGGAAATAGTGTTTTACCAGCTATCTGATCATCCCATCTTGCAGTCAACACATAAAATTAACCACCATATTTACCAAATGATACCTCTCTCCTTAGAATTTGGAGATAAAAATGCATCCTTCAACAAATTGTAAATTGTGAGGTCACGTAGGAGTGGAGCGACCATTTTCCAGCAACAGATGCAAAGATGGCAAGAATAAAGCAGAAGCCAAAGCGAAGCCAAGACAAAGGAATGTACCCAAATGACCCCAAGTGACGTCTTGATTCTGGGCCTTCAAGGAGGCCCAACTACTGAATATCCTTAGTTTCTCTGACGTGTGTCTGTACCCTGCTAATACCCTTGTCTGCTCACACAGCTTGATACCAATCTCTGAATAAGGCAGTTATTGCACTGCCTTGTTTATGATATTAGAACACTCCCTATATCCACCATTAGGAAATTAAATATCTGAATCTTGTGCAGTCATAAAAAGAACACACAACTATATACTGTATTTATAGTCTTAGAAAATGGTCATGCCATACTGGTGCACAGAGATGTAATCACACAGATAGTGACCTAAATTTAATAAAATTGTCTTTTGTGTAAATACCAGTTGCTTTTACTCTTCTCTTTAAAATTTTTTGTACTGGCGGCAACCTTTTATTGAACATCTATCATTTTTTATAAACCAGGAAAAATAAAATATTTACATTTAAAAATAAACCTTAATAGAAATGATAAAAAAAAAAAAAAGAAAGAAAAGGTTTGATGAAACATCAAAGGACTGACTTCTGATTTCAAAGAAAGGATGGTTTGATGGCAACAGGAAAAAAATTCCTTGACATTACTGTCAGCTTTTAGGAGCAAATACAGGAAATGATACAATGCCACTGAAGATTTCTTTTGAGTTTTTATCAGTCATCTAACTATGTCCATTTTTTTCCAGTTATAAAACTTGTTTTACTTTATACAGTCATTTGAAACTACAGTAGGAAGACTTGCAAAGTCGAGGAGTATTTTTCCTTAAGTCCTAAAGGTACAGCTATTAAATATGTATCCCTTTGTCTAGCTGTATTGGAGGAAGGGGAAAAAAATAAACACCTTCATTCACGTCTGTTCGATTTAGCTCTCTTGGCGAGCAACAAATTCCTTATGGCAAAAGTCCAAAGCTTCCAAATTTCAGGCCATTTGACAGCCCTTTCAACCAGGTCAGTCCTAACAGAGATAGTAATCAAGCCTCCCAGGATGAATTTCATTCAGAGAGTGGCACTGATTACAGAGCTGGTTAAATCACTGCACTCCATTGAAGGAGATCAATTGTCAGCTTGAGGGACCATGGCAAACAGGAGCTGGAGTAGGAGCAGGAGAATTCAAGAGTTTAACACACCAACCAAATGAGGCCTTCTTAATATAAAAAGAGGCCAATCATATCATCTAACATTCCTAATATATCATTCTGGAAAATATTCTGCTTTGGAAATAATTGACTTACAATATGCAAGTAAAGTTTTATCTAAATTTCATATGGCCCCATTTGATACCTATCAAATTAATAAAAGTTAAACTGAACAAATAAATAAAAACCCTTATACTTCTGGCTATTTTATCTTACAATGGAAAGTAGTCTCATTTTCACATTCTTTTATATGCTATAGACACATCCCCTGTAAAAATGGCTTAAGTCATATGCTGTGTTCCTATTTTTTTCTTTTCATTGCAAGGAAGATACCCTTTAATATATAATGAAACCATTGAAACATGCCTTGTAATTCTTGTCTAATCATATGACTAATCACTGCGAAAGCATCACTAAACCCAACCATCTCAGGAACAAATGTTACGTTTCTCCTCTCCATACCATCCAGAACACTAAAAGCTTTCTATGTTATCCAGACCATGGATTAGAATTAAACGTTACCAGACATAATTCCATCTACCTCTACCGGGAGTATCTACATACCCTATTTTATCAGGCACAGTCCCAGTGTATGCCTGTTATCCTACAGTGCAAAATTTCCTAATCCAAAAGAAACAAACCAACAACAAAATATCCTCCCCTAACTCCTGCTCTGTCTCACACCACCATTGTACTTAATTCCTTTGTCTCACTGCCAATTTCTTGAAATAATTTTTGCCAGTCTTAACAGCACCTTCCATTTCTTCATTTTCTATCCATGCCTCAATATTTTGTAGTACAAGTCCTACCTCTTTAAAACTACTAAACATATACATGGATTAATAATCAATTTGCCATTTCTCAGTCTACAGGCCTATAACACTATGGAATATTAAATATTTGATCACCCCATCTTTCTTGAAATTACTTCTTGTCCATCATTTCCACAATCTCTTCCTAACTCTTCAAATTCTCTGTCATTTTCTTTATTTGTGTCATTTCTCCAAACTTTTCACACTTACTCTGCTTTCTTTTCTTTGGTGATTTACTCCAGTCCTAGAGTTTCAACTGCCACCTCTGTGCTCATGACTCCCAAACCAGTCCTTTGAATTGACTATTCCCTCAAATCACAAACTTCTAACTTTAATCTGAGTAAATAATACTTCTTTATGGAATCTAGAGGCACTTTGAACTCAAGTCTAAACCAGTTTTCATTCTTAAATGTGTACTATCTCTCTAATTAGTACTTTATTCATCTTTCTATTTTGGAAGAGTGTCTAAAATGGATCAAGAAAACAGGAACACGTCTTATAGGATATATATGTACCTCAACCAGCAAATTAAAAGAAAAAAAAAACTGAGTAAAAATAAATGTGTAGCTTTTGAAGCCTTGGATTTACATAGATTAAAAATAAGGACAATGAGGAAAAAGAGGGAAGCTCTAAGAATATTTTAAAACATATGGCATCATATTAGCAAATCCACTGGGTGTTCTCACTTTGTGCCATAGTGGCTTCATTTCAGAATCATAGCAAGGAGTAAAATGAACTCAAAGTGAAGCATGGTATCTCTGCCTTGCTTGAAGGAAAACACATAGTTTTGTTCATTGAACACCAGAATTTCCAACATTAAAAGATGGAGTATTAGGTTTGAGCTTATATAACAATTCACATAACCATATAGCAAAGAAATATTTTTTAAGCTGTCTAAATATATATTTATGCTGTGGACCATAATAACTCTATTTTAGCATCTATGATAGCTGAGAAACTACTCAAACATTAGGGGGTACATTTTCAGCACAGCATGACTGGATTTACCCTTGAGATTCCCATTAACGTCAATAAGAGTTGCATGGTTCAATTTTAACACACACTGTGTTGAAAATTTACCCCAAAGCATCTGAGCAACAGCTCCCCCAAAGAAGGGAAATTTTAAATTTTCTAATATAAATCTAGCTTTTCCAGGATAATTATCCATTCACCATCCTTAAGTTATTTTTTTCCTAATTATATATTTTTGATTGGTATAACTGGCTAGCTGGAGATCAATAGTACTGCAAAAACAATTCACAAAATTAAATTTTTCTAAATAAAATCTATCTAATAAAATTCATGGATTTAGCCACTATTAGAGGTAATATTAGGTTGCTACCAAAATTTTTCTGGATTTCTATGTTATATAATGGTTGAAGGGAAAAAAATTAAAGGAATAGTTATTATGATTATAAATCATTTCTATCCAAAAAAGTATGTATCATAGAAAATGATCAGAATTCTCCTTCTGTGTCTCATGCAACATTTAAATGATGTGAATACATGCCCAAAAATTCAGGTCCTAGAGGAAAGAAACTGGCTAATTCACCTTATACCCAGCACTTAGCATGTAGTAACTACTCAAGTAATGCTTATTGAAAGATCTTCCTTAATATATAACATTTTGTAGATTAACAAAATAAGTGGTTTTTAACATTGACAAAATTTTTCAAAGTATGTGGAAATTAATCAGAAAAGGTACAAGTAAATGTCAACTATAAAAGAATTATTTCATGATTATGGAGATTCAAAACTAAATTTTGTGATTAAAAACAGCTTATGGAGAATCTGTTTTTCTAAAACAATATAAAAAGTAATAAATGCTTATTTTCCTACACTATTCGTAAATATTTAAGTGCTCATTTGAAACCTGAATTTCCTTGAATTCCCACTGAGATGCAGACAAATGAGTCTGTTTTACTCCTGGCATGTGGATTTCAATGGTTACATAATAGATGTTCTGAGGTCAGAGGACTCACCTGTATGATAATATATACAATGTAGCCAAAAGACACTTCAAATTCCTGCTAACACTGTATATATTAACGGCATATAAACACTGAGAACATCTCACTCAAGAGAATGAGTAACATAAAATCCGAGAGGTCAGATTTCATTTGGGTTAAGAGTAAGAGCATAGATGTTGGACTCAAACCCTCCTAAGTTTCCAATCTTAGCTGAGGGCCCTGATTCCCCAACCGTGCAATTGTAGGAAAATAACTCTCTAGGTTCCAGTTTCCCTGTCGCCATATTTCTTGATTTCCTATCTGGAAGCTATACTTTTCAATGTAATAGGTTCTAGCATTCATAAAGGTGCATAATTCTCTGCAATCTGCAAGCAATAAATAACTTTTTATTAATTCAATGACCCTCTTTCTCTTCCTATTTCAAAGTAAGCTACTTAATACTTTTAGTTCAAAATTAACTTTCCGCACAATTCAATTATATTACATATATTTTTATTCTAATTTATTTTATATATCCAGTAACCAAAGAATGCTATCATAAAGTTAGCAAGAAGGATAACGAAGAATTATCACGATAGCCAAGGGGGAACAAAAAAAAATAGACTATAATATGTACAGGGGCAGAACTTTTTCTAGTTTGTTAACCTGTCCCTCAACACCTAAAATTATTGGAACATGTTCAACAAATATTTGTTAAATGAAAGAGGAAAAAGCCTGTTAAACAAATGAGAATTCACACTCAAATTTCAAAGTGATATTTTTATTATGAGCTACTGAGAAAGTTCTTTCTAATCACTTCTGTTTCAAAAGTACTACCGTCTTAGTATACGAACATATGTTAATATCCAAATATTGTACTATAACATAAATAAAAGTAACAGTACAAAATCTGCTATAAGTTTTCTATATGCTATTTTTAAGCGATGCATTCAGTAAAGCAATCTGTAAAGTCAGAGTTCCACACCTTCTGCAGCAAGAGCTCTATTATAACTGTAATAAGGATATTATTGGTGCTTTAACAATTTAACATTCTATTTAATACCTGATTTAATGAATTATACTATCCAGATAATTAGTGAAAATTTAATTTCCGTTTATTCCAATCTAAGTACTAGATTCACAATACTTGTCATAGACACAAAAAGTGAGAGCCGCGATAGAAAAATGCAAAAGTTTAATATACTCATTGCTGTAAAAAAAAAAAAAAAGATACATCATCTTTGCTGCTTTCTCATTTGCCAACTGAGCAGATACTTACACTTACTAGTGTAATTATCAGGCAGATTACTTTCCATTTTCAACAATAAAAATTACAAACACAAGCCTATGCCTAAATCAATTCTGTAATCTAATCTGGTTTTGCTTTTGATTTTCTAATCTGAAAGTTTCATATTTAGTTATAGGGCTATTTATTTTTAGAAATAACCAAACCTACCTTACTCTATCTTCTAAAACTCCTGTTTTCCTTTCCAATCAAGAGAACATCAGGACCAATCAACCTCTCATTCAAACATTCCTATTTAAACATGCTCATTAACCTTTCTGGTAATGGTTTCTTATTCCCATTTCTAGGCACACTTTTCCAAAATTTAAAATACATTTGACTCAGTAGGCACGTATGTATAAATACAAAATGTCCCTGTGTCTCTAGAATGCAAGATAACTTAAAATATAAAAAGTGGGTTACCCTGGTTATACAAAATCTAAAAAAAAAAAAACACACTGTGGAAAAATTACTGATTATTATTTCTATCTCCTTCCTCCTAACCAATTTATTGTTACTTTTATTTCTCTAAAACAACCACAACTTAAAATTATAATATCATATTTTTACTGTAACTTTTCTATGTTTAACTATGTTTAGATACACAAAAATCTAATTATATCTGCCTACAGTATTTAGTACAGTAACATGCTATACAGCTGTGGACCCCCAATCCTGGGGAGTGGACCCACACCAGTCCACGGCCTGTTAGGGACTAGGCTGCAGAGCTCCGCTGCCCCCGCCCCTGGTCCATGGAAAAACTGTCTTCTGTGAAATTTAGGAAAGGGGGGCCGCACAGCAGGAGGTGAGCAGAGGGCGAGCAAGCGTGTTTACAGCTGCGCCCCATCACTCACATCACTGCTGAGCTCGGCCTCCCCAACTTCCCCCCATCTCTGTAAAAAAAGCATCTCCCATGAAACCGGTCCGTGGTGTCACAAAGGTTGGGGACCACTGCTGTACAGATTTGTAGCCTAGAAGCAACAGGCTATACCATATAGCCTGGTTGTGTAGTAGGCAACACCATCTAGGCTCAGTGACGTTCTGACAATGAAAAAAATCACCTAACGACAAACACGTGTCTTAGAATGTATTCCCATCCCTGTAATTAAGCAATGCATGACTGTAATAACAGATAACGTGTTGATTTCTTGATATATGCTAATAGCTTTTCTAGGTGCTTCACAAGCATCAACTCATCCTCTCAAGAACTGATAGTTCATAATATAGATGTGAAAACTGAGGGAAAGCAAAGTCAAATCACTTGCCAGATGTGCCCAGTTAGTAAAACGAAGAGCAGGGATTGCTAACTCAGGTGGTCTAACTCTAACTCTTGGAGTTAGATCTCAGAAATGACCATATGCTTATGACATTAGCCTCAATAATGACCACATGTTTCTTTGTCCATAAAGATCAGTCCATGTGAGGGGCAGAAGAATGGCCCACCAAGATGGCCCAAGATGTTCATGTCCTAAAGTCCAAAACTCACCCTTATAACCTCATGCTACATTGCGTGGCAAAAATAATTAAGGTTGCAAATGGAATTAAGATTGTTAATCTGCTGGCCTTTATATGGGGTGATTATCCAGGATCATCTACACGAACCCAGTGTAATCACAAGGACACTTATAAATTAAACAAGGAGGCAGAAGAGAGAGTACTAAAGGGAAGGCAGTATGAAAAGGACCTGGCTTTGAAGATAAAGGAACAAATCCATGAGCCAAAGTATGCAGGCAACCTCTACAAGCTAGAAAAGGCAAGACAATGGGATTTTTCTCCTGGAGCTTCCCGGAACAACTCACAGCTCAGACAACATTTTGATATGGAAACAATAGGAACTATTTCAGGTATTGGCCACAATTATGTAAGCCAATTCCTTGAAGTAATATTCTCTCTCCCTCCTCTGCCCTGCCTTCCTATCAATTCTGTTTCTCTAGAGAACTATGACCAATAATACAAGCAGCAACAGCAAACTAATACAGTTAGTAGCTTAACACTGGTTCAAATCGTTACAACTACCCTTAGTTATATTAATATTATAGAAGAGGATGTTATTAGTCAGCTTGGGCTTCCATAACAACATACCATGGACTAGGTGGCTTAAACAACAAAAATTTATTTCTGACAGTTCTGGAGGTTAGAAAGTTCAAGATCAAGGTGCCAACCAATTCACAGGCACATGAGGGCTCTTTTCCTAGCTTGCAGATGGCCTCCTTTCTCACTGTGATCTCCCACGTGGAGAGAGAAACAGCTCTGGTGTTCTTTCCTCTTCTTATAAGAGCACCAGTCCTCACCCTTATAACCTCATTTAACCCTTATCACCTCCTCACAGGCTCTAATTGCAAATACAGTCATATTGGGTGTTAGTACTTCAACATAGGAATGGGTGGAGGGCACAATTCAGTTGCTAGCAGAGGGAAAACAATTTCTCAAAGCACATGCACATATTTTCCTAGCTTTTATATTTAAAATTTAATAGAGAGCTAGACATGCACATCTTACCTTACTCAATTGATAGGAATCAAGTTTGTTACATAATATAATTAATTATATGCCGTTTTATAATTTACAACAAACTCTCAGATTACAAACAACTGTATTAATAATTATTCTTGTTTTGTGGATGATCAAATTTGAGCTCAGTGGGATACATTGGATTTCACTCAGTGCTTAAGTCTGGCAAATACTAAGCAGGAAAATACAAGAGGTGCTATATCACATTCTCTAGAATATTAAATTTGCCAAGGAAAAAAATCAGAGAAAACTTAACCGATTTCATGTTTGCAATCTTACACAGTTTGTAAGTGGGTAAAATTGTGGTGGCAGTGTAATTAGAGTGATGTAGAGCCATCCTAATGAAGGACTCTGATGACATTCACCAAAAACCATATTCATAGTGCCTTTGTCATGCTACAGTAGACTAGCCTGGGCTAATCCCACAGCACAGAGGGACAAGACAGCAAACTGTGTGTAGTTAATTCTTCCGAAATGGAATGATGAGTCAGATCATGAAAACTGTAATAATATCACACTACTTCATGGTCCACAAAACTTTTCCAAGCATTGCCTCATTTGATCCTCAAAACAATCTTGAGATAAAGACAAAGCAAATATTATGGTCTTTTTCCTGGTGAAGGTACTGAAGCTCTAAGATGGTAAAATTTTAACCCATTAGCAAAAGCAGAACTAAAATCCATACCTTTACTCTCCTTGTCCAGTGTTGCTTATAACAACAATCTTCCAAAGTTCCTTAAATAGACTGAATATTTTAAAAATCATTTATAAGATTATCTTATATGTTTTATTTTTACAATGCATAGAAATAAGAGCTTTGAGTTTTTACATCAGCTTGGAGAAGAGTAAAATGATTTCAAGAAGGTATTTTACTATTAAAATTGTTAGTGTAGCAGATTGGAAGGCTGATATAGACCCCGGTTACTTTACCTAGGATAAAAGCTACACTCTTCAACCTTTGTCTTTCCTTCCCAAATCCAAAAATATAACCGTGAAACAGTATTTTTTGCTTTCCACTAATCTGCATTCATATTTCACAACTCATTCTTACTGTGTCATTCCAAAAAGGCCCAAACCCAACACACAAAGAAAAACCTACCAATATATGCCTTATGCAAGAAGGAAAAAAACAAGTTAACAACTTTTGATGTAGGAAAATCCATTTCCAGCCCTCTTGTAAACCCCTTACGGATGTTGGCAGTACATAATGAATGTAGTCTTTGAATTATGACACTGTGAAAAGACTTTGCAAGGATTCCATTAATCTTTGGGTCAAACATGCCTTACAATCTACTAGAGTACTTTCATACTGTTCCACAAAAAAATCAGCTGTGTATTTTAAAAAGTTAAAATACTACAATTTTTACTTCTTTAGCAGTACAGGTAGCTAGGATATTGGTCTTCCATCAATAGCTCTTCTCCAAGATTTAGCTCTAAGAAACGTATTAATGTGCTCGAAGAACATGTAATCCAGCCTTTTTCATTTATAACAGAACGGTCACACAAGCAGAGAGGGACCAAAGTTTTCTGAGATGCAAGAGAATTTAGAAATCAATAATGCTTTCATTTACACAAGTTTCTGGCTTTACTTCTCTCTTATACCTTTCTAGATAATGAAATAAACAACTCCAAAAGCAAGCATAGATGGAAACTTAAAAGTTTCAAAGGCTTAAGGAAAATCCGTAAGAGAAATTGATTTATATTGTTTAATATCTGTATTACCAGGAAGAAAAATGGCCCCAAATTCTCTAGTTCCCTTATATAGTTCCCAAAAATACAAAAAATGAAATAGAGGGGAGAGCGAGAAAAAAGAGAGAGATATACCATTATATACCTAGGTATCATCCACTTAATATGTTAGCAAAAAAAAATGTACCCAAATATTTGAAATGATCTCAAGGTAAATAGTCCTACCAACAAACAAACAAAAAATGACATAGAACTGAATAGAATCATTTCCTGAGTGGAACCAGTTCTTTCCCATAGGTCACTGCTGCAATCTTAGCAACATACCATTATCTCTCACCTAGAAAACTACAGTAGTCTTGGATCTGACCCTCCTGACTTCTACTCTTACCACCAACTCACCTCAGTCCGTTATTCATCTGGCAATCACATGATCTTTTTACAACATGAATCAGATAAGCCATTCTTCCTTCTCACAACTCTCCGACAGAATTTACAAAAAAGTACAAGAAAATACAAATTTCTTACCCTGGCATTTTAGGACCCTGCCTATCTTCCTAACTGTCTTTTGCTCTACTTGGTCTGCCACACCAAATGCCAGCCACATGTGCCTTTTCTGAAATAAGCCCAATTTGTTTCAGGGTCCTTGCATTTGTTCTTCCCCCAGATCATCAAGAGGCTGAATCTTTTTTATTACTTGGGTTTATCCCGAATCTCATTCCTTAACAGCGCCTAAGTCCCAGTTCCAAATTACTCTGAATCCCCATAATTTGTACCACTTTAATTATATTTAAAACTATCTGAAAATATTTTATTCAGTTTTTCATAATTTTTCCATATTTTTCCATAGTCTGGCTCCCCCAAATGGAATTAAGCTTCATGAGAGAAAGGATAAACTTCTGTTTATTAATATATCCCCAGTGCTTCAGTCTTGCTACATGGTGGGGCTCAATAAATATCTAATGAATGAAAGAGTAAAGTATGATACTTCTGAACTGTACTTTTATACAATACAAATCTGTAAAATGAGGGGAAGACTTTATCTATAGGTTCATTTGGCGTTTAATTTGCTGCCAAGAAGTAGCATCATCTTGTGAACCCTTTGCTATCGTAGACTGAAATAGGTCTGAAAATGATTTCATGAGCGTTTAGAAACTGCTACCAAAAGCCCTAAAAAGCCTAGCCAAGCATGGCTCTGACCTGTCTCTAGGTCCCTAACTTTCAGTTTCCAGGAGTTACAGGTAAAATGAAGGGTGCTATTACATTTCTATAGCTAAGGCTGAAAATCAAGGCCACCTGGTTCCCTGCCTCTGCAGCCCCTTATTCTCCACCAAGATCACCTGAACTACACCTTTTAGCACTGCCATTGGCAGGCTTAGTTCCTGACCTCATAGAAGAAAGCTCTGTACAGAGACCTCACGTACTGAGGCTCACAAAACACGGTATTTATGGCTAGCATACGTTGAACGTTGAAAGTTCTACTCCACTGCCATGAGCAGTTTGAGAGGATCTATAGAGTGCACTCATTAATCCTGTGTCCTAAAAATGGGGTAGAGAAGCAAATACTTGCCATCCATGGGGCTAGATATCAGATCTGAAGTAAGGTGGGAATCTGGGGACAGGGAACTTGTGAATTCAGAACTTGGGCAAAAACTGAGAAGTTCCCCGTTAGTGGCCACTGAGTTGAGCTTTTTTCCGGTTCTTGGTGATCACTGGGAAAAAAGAATTTCAGGATGAACTATGTAAGCCAAGCAAGCAGCTTTCTTTATTGGAAACGAACATATACTTTCTCCAGAGAAAGAGAGCTGGGCAGCTGGAAAAGAGCAGCTGTGCTAGAAGGAAGTGGTATCTGGTCTTTTGAAGTCTTACTAATTGAGGGGAGGAATATTCAAGGCTATGGGGTTGGACTTTACTAAGAATTTAGGTAGTAATTTCTAGAATAGGATTCCATCACATTTTCATACTTTATATGGTTGTTTCAGAACTGTCATTGTGCTTTCAAGGGCAGAGAAGTTTTAAAACCACAATGTAAATGATATTACCGTTAACCAAAGTTCATGTAAGGTGACAGAGACAGCTGATAAGCTGGTTGAAGCCAATTCTTGCCTGCTATTATCAGCCCCTAAGTTTTTGTTTGAGGTTTTTTTTATACCTGCACCCAATCTTCAAGTGCCTGCATCCAGTCACATCACTGTCTCCTAGCCTCCTACTCTAACACTCCTACCAAGAAGCCAGTCCTGACTCTTACCAGTCTCAATGAGTGTACACTTTGAACACTCCTTCCCTCTCCACACCCTTCCCCACCCTAATATTACAAATTTCACTATCTATTGTCCTTCAAATCTCAGCTTCAATGTCCCTTTCCTTAGTTATCCTTCCTTGATACCCCAGGTTAGATCAAGTCCCCATGTATGTATTCACACTTATTAATTATAACCCCAATTATAGCACTTATCCAATGAGTATCCACTGAATAAATTAATGAGTGGTACAGACAATTAGATAATAGATTTCATTTCCAACAAAGCAGGAAAAACCAAAAGGCTAAGCATGATTTCTTAACCATGGGACTACTGACATTTGGGTGTGAATATTTCTTTGTTGTAGAAGACCAGCCTATGCATCATAGAATATTTAGCAGTATCCCTGGCATCCACTCACTAGATTCCAGTAGCACCCCCAGGCATCAAGTTGTGACAACCAAAACTATCTTTAATGTCTCCTAGAGGCCAAAAAAGAAAATCCTGCAATTGAGAATCATTGTGCTAGAAGCCGATTCAAGTGCAACACTGTTATTAAAACTTTTCAAGGAGCCAGCAGGATGAGATCTTTACCTTCAGCAAATGGGAGAGCTAAAGTACCCATGACATCACTACATGGCAAAAGTTGGGAAAAATCAAGGTGAAAACACTCAGATAACACAAAGTTAATATGTGCAAAGGGAATTCATATACACACACACACAAAAAGACGAGTATCAAGTTCCCATATAACACACCCCACCCCCATGTATACACACAGTGGTTTCTATTATTAATATTCTGCAGTCATGTGGTAACTGTATATTTGTTATAGTTGATGAGCCTTTCATTATCTAAAGTTGAAATTTAGCACAAAATAGAATATCCTTACCTAAGATCTGGACATCCTTTTTTATTCCCTATCAAAGTGATATAAGACACGTAAGGTATTAACTATTCATCTGAAATCACAACTTGGACTGGAATATCCCCATTCTGCTCTTTCTAACTCCTGTGTAACATGCATAATTTATTTAGAGGCATTAAGTTTATAGGGTCCACAAGCACTCAGCCTGAGGTGATTCAATTATCTTCCCCTGAAGTGGGACAAGTAAAAAGCAGCAGATGAAAGAAAAGGGAACAAAGGAATTTAAAAAAAAAAAATGATCTTGGAGGGTATGGAAAAAGGGTTTCTTAGAAAGCAGGAATTGTAATGAGGATGCTCATCATTTTCACATGGTATCTTTATTCCAAAAAAGCTCAAAGGATTTTGGATTTGATCTTGCAATTTCAATACACGTGTGACTGCTTGAGAAAACTAATTCTCCCACAATATTCTCCTTGAAGGCACCAAAGAGCAAGATATAATTACGTGTCCCAGTGGATTGATCACTTGACTATACCCTGAAATAACCCATGCCCTTGGCAAAACATGGAAAATCGGTATTTCTCTTCCCAGAGAGAAAAGTCAGCTTTTAAGCATCCATTATATAAAGTCAGGAAAGATAGCAAAACTCTGTACATGTCAGAAACCAATACTATGGGTATAGTTTACCAAGAGCCAAAGCACACTATTACTCTGTAAATATGAATATTTAATAAGTAAATAATCTGAGTGGTTAACCAGAATGAAAGTTGTCCTATTTTATAATTTTTATATATTAGGCTTAGCCAGGGGAAATAAAGTCTCTATAAAGAGCTCTAATATTCTGCACATGATCTCCGAAAGTGGGCAGCAAGAAAGACTACCTGGAATGTTTTCTAAGTCTTAACCTTCCTTTGACTTTTTGAAATTCAACAAGCAAAAGACCCTTTAACAGTATATTGCGTTTATATCTAATGTTTAAAGGTTAAACAGTGCGTATACATTCAGCACACAGTTTATGCTATGTGCCAAGTGCCAAAAAAATAATAACTTAGAACTCAAAATGAGTGAGTTCCTTATACGTGTAAAGTTGCTTGCAAAGAAGAAAAATAGACAAATTAACATAATTCCTTCTTTCTTCAATTCTTTGGCAGCAAAGAACAAAACCCCCCACTGGTGAAAAAGCTGTTCCATCTGCCATCCTATTGCAAGAACAGCTCGCTTTCTTGGAAAGATGATTTATGGGACAACTAAATCCTATCTTTCAGTTTTTTTGGGTGGGAGACAGCGGTAGTGAGATTTTTGTGGAGAATGTCCATCTATTATAGGTCCACTGTCAAAAACATCTAAAAACCAAGACTCTGAACAAATGAATTATCAGCAATCTAATCTACTTCACTTTTCATTCAATCTTTTTAAAGTGTAGGTCCTATTCTTATCTCAGAACATATACTATTGCTATACATGATTTACTAGGAAAGTTGTGTACACAAGGAAAATTTTTTTTAGTACGATAAATGATTATTGCTATACAGCAATAGGGAAATACTATAGTGGAAGTAATTGTCTTGCTAATTTTCACACATAGACAATAAGTAGATAAGATGCTAGTAACATACCCCAGTGGTTACTCTGCTGCATTTTAATTTGTAGAGGCTTGATAGAGGGGTAAAAAAAGGTGTTTAAATGACTTGACCCAGATCCCCATTACATAACAGTGGCAGAGCCAAATTAGATGTCCTGACCTCAGATATAGAATCACATAGTAGACCAAACCATCTCTTGATTTACTGAATTCAAATAGATTAACAAGAAAGTAATAGATACACATGCCTTCTTTTATTTCTTAACATTTTCTCCCCTCTGGAAAATGAAGTAGAAATGAGCAAAATTTAAAACTTTACATTTTCTTGACTATAAGTAAATTTTGATCTCTTGAAATTTAATTCAAAGCCATATAATTTGAAGGAGTATCATTTTGTCTACATGTGCAGCAAAAATATAACTGAAGAAATTTCCAATCAAATACATATTTTACCTTAAAGAAAAGAAAAATAAAATGGAATGGCAAAATAGTATTATGTATTCCACAGTATTAACTTTATAAATAAGACGGTAAATTATAATGCTCCTTCATTAATTCAGTAAAGTTGATTGCACATATTCCTGTTTCCTTGACTTCACGATCTTCAAAATTGTAATCTAGTGATGAGAAGGTTTCAGAGACCTTTTAAGGCAAGCTATATGTCCAGAACTATTATTCCATTCAGTTTTACATATGCATTTTAGTTTTTCTACTTTATGACTCCATTAATCCTTCATTTCGACAGCCTCCATTTTTAATTAAAGTACAAGCTTTGCAGACTTTATTTTTGTTACTGACTGACGCTTACACTAAGGGTTTTTATTTTATTGTGAATTTCAGATGCAGTTATGGTACCAGGTTGAATTAACACACTAGCAGTAGATTCAAGGAACAAACAGGTTAGGGACAGTAAATGTCTCCTAAGGTAGTCTTAAAAACACTGAAGTTCGCATAAGCAAACACTTCCCTGTCACTCAAGTTGGAACCTCAAAGAGTATGAAAACAATGAGCATCAATCAATATAGGCGGGATACTTTCATCCCTACCTCTCTTCTCATCGCCATTATTCCAGGGAAGTGCTGGTGTACTTCCACCAACCCTTCTCCTCTCAGGAGCAGTGTTAAGGTAAGAGAATCTGCCCTCCCTCCACCTGGTATTTGTTACCCCCACTGGAGAGTGTCCCGACCCACCGGTAAGTTATTCGCAGAACCTGGAGGAGGGAGTGGGAGTTGGATGGGACAAGAGATGCGAGAGATGGAGACAAGACAGTATTCTGATCAAGTCTCATTTATTGAGCATAAGGTCACAGCTTTTATAGACAAGAGAAAGGGGACCGCCCGGTCACAATGCAAATTAGGTGAAAAAAGACTGACCAATCAGGAAGCATTTGGGGAGTTACAGCTTGCAGTTCTCAATTAGGTCCGGTATGTAAATGAGGCATCCAAAAGCATCCAATCAGAGGGATAGCAAATGCAAAGCCACGTCATTGGCTGCAAAG
>CAUYRT010027750.1:0-57559 GCA_963574885.1 Lepilemur ruficaudatus | reverse complement strand
TTTCCTCCTCTTTCTAAGAGATGCTTTCTTTGAATTGAAAAATATTTCCTTTATGAACCAAATCTACCAGAAGTTTTTATAACTTCAGTTTGAAACTTCAGGTCAACTTGTTTTGTATTTCTTCCCTAAAACTTGTGTTTTCAAAAGGTTTTATACTGCATCTTCTGTATCTTTTAAACAGACTTTTACCAAACAAGCAAAATAAATACTGTTACACAGAAGTTCCCTCACATTTGACCATTATTTGATTCCATTTAATTGAACTAAATCTTTTATCCTATATCAGAATCCATTTAAGTTTATCTTACTTGGAGCAATTTTAAAGAGAAAAATTCTATAGTCAGCTCAAAAAAAAAAAAATTAGTCTTTCATATGGCAAAGATTGCCAAAAGGGGGTATGAGGTCTGCCCTCAATTAACCCACATTGAAACTCTGCAAAAGTAACACCACATTAGAGAAGATAAAGGGGGAAAAAAAGCTTCATCAAACCATGGAGTTGGATTCCCAGTGGGATAGTTTTGAAAGTCAAAGTTAAGGTTCTCGGGTTATAGGTGCTTGTAACAGAGCAATTCTTGATGTGAAAGCACGCATATCAAATCAGGTCACCATTATAGGAAGAGATAAGGCCTTGGAAGATTTTTAATATTATTCAATGGAAAAGAAACTTAAGTATATATGGAATAATATAGTTTCAGTAAAATTATGTATATAACATTTTCTTTTCTTTTTCTTTTTTTTTTTTTTTTCAATTTTCCTCTTAGGAATTAGCCTTTAGAAAGTTTTCTCATTTCTTGTTTTTTCTTTCAAAATTTTGCATTATAATGGATGCTGTGCTTTATGAGAGCACTTTTAAAAAATCATTTGAGAATGTGAAAATATTTAAGAACTTTTTGACTTCTAATGTATTTTACTTCAAAAGTAACTATTACGTTAGAACACAAGTTAACATGATGCAGAAGTAACTATTTGACATGATTCAAACCTGTAATTAAGACTCTCCCTGGTCGCAAATGGGAAGACACACTGGGTAGTATAATAGCAGTGGCTCGAATAAGTTAACTTCAGCTTTATGACTGACATAGGAACTTAGAAACTGGGTAGCTTAAAAGCATGCTGGAGTATATTCTAGCAGCCTGAAACAGAGCGTAATATGACCCAAATATTAGTTAATAGAGAAGAAGAGCTGCTTTAGTTTCTTGGCTCAGAGTTTCCTATATAACGGAAAGCTTGTTTGTAGGTGCAGTATTTTAAAAAAAAGGAAGAGAAAAACTGAAATCATGCCCACTTTGAGCAGCAGTAAGTGGTCCTGTTCTGCGGGTGTGAGGAGGACGGGGAAGGACGGGGAGCGGATTACACAGGGGAGGCTGGACACGAACACGCAAGAGCAAACAAGAAGGTGTGTGACGTCATGAAACCCAGACGTGGACAGAGCGGCCTTCGGGGCCACTGCCAGCTCCACGAGTGGGATTCTTAGAGCTAACTAGCTATTTAGGAAGAAAATACAAATTTTATGAATGAGAGATGAGTCACAGATATGTTTTGATAGTTAGTTCCAAATGTTACAGAACGCTGCTCATTGTAATTCCAGAGTAAAAGTTAGAAATTATGTCTTTATATTTCTGCTTTGCATTTTGGGGGGATGGAATGGGGAAGGAATGGGAAAACTTCTTTTCCAATCAAGACATGCCTTCATACAGAGGTGAAAAGAGAATCAAAAAAGCAACCATGCTATGCAGCCATTTGCTGAGGAGAGGAAAATGTTCAGAGAAAGTGGTGGACAGGCCAGGGCACCTTCCAGAGAGAAACACGTGCCCTGCTCCGAGGCTGCTGACCACGCTGCCACCGCGCAGACCAGGCTCCTGGCACTGGCGGGAGAGGCGATGTCTGGAGAAGGGTTTCTGGGGCAGCAGGGGGGTGGGCTGAGTCATAAAGCTGCAAGGTCAACAAGCCAGAGGGCCTGCGCCTGAACTAAAGAGCATACACACAGCCTCTCAGCGGCCGGCCATGAATATAAACAGTTATCAATGAGAAAAAAAGAGCTTTAAACAGCTGTCCATTCAAACCCAATCGCCCAGCAGAGAACCTGCCGATTCAAAGCTCACTCATGGGCTTGTGGAAGGTCAGTGTAGACTCGAGCCTGATCTTAATCTTTCAGGACCAGACTCACAACTTGTAGTGTTTTCAAAATTATACTAAATTCTCAAAACAACATTAAACTTCAAGTATTTACTCAGATACCTTAAGTGTATGGATGCCCCATCGGAGCAACAGAGGGCATCACAAAGGGGGCACAGGCTCTGAACTCTTCACCGGGCCTCAGGGCTCCCCAGTGGTTGCCTAAGGTTTACGTTTCCCTGGATGCCTGAGTGATGGCTTCAGATCCCCAGAGGAAACTGCCCAGCTGGCTCCCAAAAGCACCTGCATTCACAGGTGTTTAGCCACACCTGCGAACGTATCCACAATTTATCAGAGACATTTTAACATTTCCTTTGAATATCGAATTCTCGGGAGAAAGAGGATAGAGTGGAAAGAATCAGAAAACCTGGGATCCAAATCCCAGCTCTCTAATCTAGTATTTTGGCTGTGCCTCAGTTTCCTCATTGCTCTAAAACTGTAATAGCATTGTAAGATTTTGTTAAAAAAAAAAATATATGGAAACTGCCGACACCATGGGTGTTTCTTTTCTGGGGGGGTGCCTGTTCCTCTTAGAGGTGCTACAGCTAATAAGCAGGGTTGCATCTTAAACTCAGATATGCATGTAAAAAGGAATTGTGTTGATTCTATTAGATAGAAGAGTGTCTGTAAGGCCAGTGCAGATTCAAGGGGAAGGGACTCTGTTGCAGCTCTTTATGGGATGTGGTAAGTTCACATTTCAGAAGAACATGTGGGACCAGACATAGTACTATGATCTTTGGAAAATACAATTTGCCACACATGTTTTGCTGCATAACCTAATTTTGAAGGTCAAAAGCTGAGTATAGCTTGTTGCTGTTTTCTTTGTAATAAATTCCAATTTCTCCTTAGGCAAACAGATGCTTAGATGGGATTGGTAGTACAAATAATGTTTTCATTTAAAAAGAGAAAAATACATTTATATTGTAAAACACTATCACAAATGCACCTGTAATTAAGATAAATTGACAATTTTTCTAAAGCATGACCTCCTGGACAGAATTGCTTGGTTTCCTACAGGTTTAGCTAACAAATAAGAGGGTTATACCAACCTCTTCTATTTAATTAGATTTTCTTAAGAATTATTTTTATTAAAGCAGTATTGTATAAAAGCTGATGTTCTTATGTGCCTCAGGTCTTATTTGTCCTCTTCAGAAAAAGGACTGAATTAAGAAAAAAATTAACTTCTGGGTTCAGAATAAAACTTTTTTTTCCTGGAGAACATATAATTTGGTTGAAAAAAAGTTTTAGTCTGTATAAGTTATTTTTAAACAGAAAGCTAAATTGGTCCAAACAGTGGGACATGACTTAAATTATAAACAATTTATTCCTTCATACATAAATACTGTGGAAAAGGAAAAAAAGAGAAAAAATAAATAAAAAATTTTATTCCATGTAATAAAATTGAACATCTACTTATGGTAAACAAAAAAGATAAATCTCTTTTTTTTCGTGGAGTTTATGTAATGAAACTCATTTCATGTTGTTTCACTGAAATTTTCTTCAAGAAATTAAACTGCTTTGTTAACACATTGCCTGCCACACTAGAAAAAAATTTTTCCTTAGGGCCACAATGTTTTATTATGAAAATAGAATAAAAATTCAAAAACAAAACAGTCCTTTCTAATATAATGAAAAACTTGTTATTTTTTATTGTTTTCTGTGCGTGAGTTATATGCAAATTGAAAAGCAGTTCACATGGCTCCCAAGGTGAAGAGACGTGAGTTACATATGCCCCACAAGGCCGAAGCTCACATGGCAGTTAATGTGTTCATGGAAAAATCATTCCTGAAGAATCATCAATGATTTGCAGTTTAGGATAGACCGAAATGGATAGACCTAAGGCAAAGAAGGAATGCTTAGGCAATCATCGCCAGACCTAGTCTTCATTTGTACTTTTAATAATGATTGGTAAGAGTTTCTGCTAATGCAAAAAAATATATATGTGAGGTGATGGGCACCTTGTAAAACTCTAATATATTCAAGCTCCTACTGACTTTGACTGATTTAGAAAAGTGAACAAATCTAAATAGCTTGAAAACAAATAGAGAACTTTAGAGAGTATAGATATGAAAAGCAAACACAATTAAAAATAAAACCAAAAATAATTAAATAATTCCTGAGGGATTGAGAGAAGAGAAGATGGTTGTTCTTGCACCGGCTTCAGAGACAGCCTAGGGAGAGAGGACGCCTTCCCAGAACCTTCCTTGGCACGGCCCGTCAGTCAGGCCTTCCTTTCCATTCTTCTGTCCCACACATCCCTGACGGTTCATCTCAAGCCCCAGTACCTGCAGCCGTTGCAACCATCCAATTCTATTTGACGTGGTCCCTTACTGACTGACCATAGCCCATCTGGGTTTCCCGTTTTGGCCCTTGATTATGTCCAATTTTGTATCATGTACTAATTGTCACATTTTCAAGCATTGTCAAGCCAACGCCCTAGTGCCAGAAGCAGCCAGTCTACCTTGGAGATTAGCCAGTCAACAACAGAGAGTCAGAGAAGAAATCGACAACCTTGCTTTCTCAAGATGGAAACATACCAACTGCAATGAGGCACAGATGGGAATATCAGGGTGGTCAGAATAAAATCGGTGACCTTTTATAAGGGTCCCTTCTTTTTATATGGGTCATTGGAGCACATTCCTGCACCAAGGCCAAGCTCTCAATGGAGCAATACAAACCAGGCACCAGCCCAGCCTCAGTCAGGCAAAAACAAACCAAAACTGGTCTTCCTGGACGTCCTTGCCCTCATGCCACTGCCCAGGGAGGTGGAGGCCAGGTGCTATGCCACAGGCAGATAATGGTCTTGAATAGTTCATACCAGGTGGCCCAGGAGCCGACAGAATACTCCTCACCTATGTGAATACTAACTACCAATGAAAACCTGAAAACTTCGGTCCAGTTATTAGTTCAGTATTTTTTAAGATGGTATTTTTCAAAGCATGATCCTGAGATTGTATCAAAATCACCTTGGATGAAATATATGAATTCAAAATCCTAGACCTACCCTAGGCCAACTGAATTGAAATATCTGCAGTGGGAGCCAGAAACTCACATGTTCAACAAGCTTCCAACTGACTCCCATGCATAACTAACTGTATAGACCAGTCTTTGATTCCATTGTTAGGGTGGTTAGACTGTTGTTTTAATAAAAGTAGCCAAACAAATATGCATAGAATTGTTCATCCAAGTTTAAATATCAGAAGATTTTTGCATTTTAGCAATTCAGATTTTTGGTTTCTTTGAAAAGTCAGCAGTTCTGGCCACACAGGGCTGCTTTCCTGCACAGTGAGGCAGAGCTGGATGGCAGCCTTCTTTAGAGGGGCGTGAGCACCAGAGTTGACCACAGTCCTCACTGGTCCCTTCACTCACTCGTTCACATTTACCTGATTGGACCAGGCAGAAATTGGCACTTTCAACACCTGTTGAGAGCTTTCTGGACTCTGTGATTAAGGAGGCCCAGCAGTCTCTGAAAAATTAGATTTGTTAACAGATGTTTCTGGAAACCTCTTCTGCCTAATTACCTCAGCTCAGAGCAAAATTCAAGTCAGAAATGCAGCAATTCTAATATGACAGATGGCTACTTTTAGCCTCATGAGAGTTGGGGAAAGCCCTTCTAAGTACACTACAGAGCTGTCATCAAGCTGTCTGAGACCTGATTCCTAGAGGTTTGTCTTTGCTTGATGGCTGGAACAAGGGAATCAATACAAAATATCTTTATGTCACCTCATGTATAGCCATTAGGGAATTTAAGAGGGGAAAGTTAATTTAAGAAGGACAGTTTCCCAAGACCAAGACCATGTTAATTTTGACCCTTGAGAAACGAAGGTCAGAGAAAAATGTCGTGGGAGTAAGAGAAAGGCAATGCTCCTTGAAAACTGATGCTACTCCACTTCAAACCAATGACTGAGGATGAAACTGGTGCACGTACTCACAGAATCACAGCATATGTTGATAAACATTGTTACATACAAGCTGATTATTCTCATCTTTACCAAAAATAGAGTGTTTAACAAGCATTTCATTAATGATAACACCAACAAAATTTTTAAGCAAGATAAAAATTACCCGCAATCTTATTGCCCTACTGTGTTAATTTTTGCATATTAGTGCTCTCTCTACATAAATATATTTATACATGTACCTGTTTTTATAATCAAAATATTATTTTGTGTTCTGCTATCTTAATAAGATCTTTTAAATTTCAGTACGATGGGGATCCCGATATGATGAGTATATTACATATGTAAAAGAGTAGTTGTTGAGGAATGTAAATCTTTCTTTTAACAATATTAGCCAAATAATCTAGAGAAAGTGTAACAACAGGAAGCTAAAAAACCATTTTTTCCGTTCTTGGATCTGGGTCCTGACATTCACAACATGCTTGTTAAAAAACAACAACACAACTTCCTGCCCTCACTCAAGCAGTTTATGAAATGCTCTCCAATTTACTACCACAGACGTTCCTTGCTCAAACCTCACCCCCAGGTTTCACGTCCCTCCTGTCTGCGTACATTCGCGAGATGTGTGTCATACTTGGCAGTGAGAGTCAAGTGACGAATCTCATGTTGGACTAGACTTCAGCCAAGAATTCAACCCCTTGCATGACTGTAAAGTGTGAAGTAAATGCCCGCAAAGATTGCTGCCTGCCATAGCTATAGAGAGTGTTCTGAGTTGATGTGGCATCACAGGGAATAACCTCCTGGGCAATTAGCAGTGGTGTTTGTATAAATGATGGAACCAGTTATTCTAGGCAGATAGAGCCTGTGAAGTGCCCTAGCGCTTCAGCAGTTGCTGTGAGTGTGTGGGTCAAAATTCTTATTCACCTGCGGTTGTTCTGGAGCATGTGAGCTTAACTTTATTGGTTCTATCAGTCAAGACTTAAGTGGTTGCAAGTGTCAGGAACCCAAATTAAACTTGCTTAAACAAAAAGGGAATGTATAGGCTTTTGTCACTAAAAATCTCAGGCATAGCTAGATCCAGATGCTTGGACAGTGTATCAATGGGAGTCAGGAATCTGTATCTGTCTTCCAGCCCTGGTTTCCCCTGTGGGGGTTCAGTTCTCAGGCATACACTTCCCTTGCCATAGAGGCAGACACCAGCGACCCCACACTTGCTTTCTACGTGGTAAGCAATCCCAGAGGGATAAGAATTCCTCTTCTAGAACAATCCTGCCTGAGTCTCCCAATTCACTCTCTTGGGGGAGTTCTTTTAATGAATCATTATGGCTGGACGATAAAAAGTTCTGGATGGGCATGCTTAGCTCACGTTGGCACCAGAGGAGCCTCAAAATAAGGCCACTTGCACCCAAATCATACATCCTAAGAGCAGAAAAGAGGACATTACCAAACAACAAAAACACAAACAAGAAGTAGTTGTCCATTACAAACACAAATGCTAAAAACTTAGTTTTACGTCCCATTTCATGTGACCAAATTTGAACCAATACTTTTTTAAAAAATAACATTCAAAGAAATAAAAGCTTCTATTGAAAACTGAGTTGCTCTAAGGTGGCAGCCAGTTATTAACATTAAAATGAAATGAGAGTGAATTTCATCATGACCAAAAATGGCTGTTACAGGTAAAATAATGACCCTCCCCAAAGCTGTCCCCATCCTAAATCCTGGAGCCTGTGACTGTGTTACCTTACATGGCAAAAGGCACGTTGGAGAAGTAGCTAAGGTTAAGGATCTTGAGATGGGGCAGTAGCCAGGACTGTCCAGGTGGGCCCAGTGTAATCACATGAGTCCTTAAAGCCAAGAACCTTTTCTGGCTGAGTAAGGGTCAGAGAGATGCAACATTACTAGTTTTGAGGATAGAGACAGGGAGCCACAAGCCAAGGAATGTGGGCAGCCTCTGGAAAATGGAAAAGACAAGAAACAGATTCTCTCCTACAGCTTCCAAAAGAAGGCAGCCCCGCCTTCACCTTGTTTGTAGCCCAGTGGGACCTGTGTCAGATTCTGACCCACGGAACTGTGCGATAATGAATGCGTGTTGTCTAAGCTGCTGCTATTTGTGGTCATTTATTAGAACAGCAATAGAAAAATAACACAGCAGCCATTCCTGCACCTTTGTACATTCTGTGGCCTAAATTCTTGGTACATGGTTTAGTAAAGACCACTAAGAAATTCTCAGACTGAAAAGCCTCTTTTTGGCAGGGACATTTCATGCTCACTGAATACGCATGTATCTCTCCCTTCTCCATCCCCTGTGTAGTTAGGTGGGCTCATAGAATTTTCTCTGACCAATGGATTGTGAGTTTAGGCAATACACGTTATGTCCCAGGCTGAGATAATGTAAAGCTTCTGTTCAGACTTCCAGCTTTTTCTTTGCTGCCTGGGCAAATTGGAAGACTCACGTTGATGTGATTAGTGCTGTGGTATGTAAGCATCCGAAATCCCTGAGACTCTGCTGAAAACGAGCTGTCTGGAGGACCACTGGCTGTGCAGCAGATTTTGCAGGTGTAAAAATTAAATTTTTATGTTTTAAGCCACTGAAGTTTCCAGGCTGATTTGTTTCTGTAGACTAACCTAATCTACTCTGATTATTACCCTTACTTAGAATAAGGTCATACCTGGAGACCCAGTACCCAACCTATCAAGTTTAATGTATAAACTAATTTCTGATTCTGTCTTATTAACTTATGAGCTTGCACCTTTAGGCTTCAATTTCCCTATACATATGATAGGGAGATACGTAATTTTATACAGCACTTGGAAAAATCTTGAATATTATATAAGAGACTATCCCTTTTATTTGTGGTGTTTATGTCATACAATGATGAGTTTTCATTTAGAAAACAAAAAGAAGTCTTGCATTTTATTAAGAAGTAATGCTTCTGTTTTTCTGTCGTGGACTGGTAATGCTAATGCAGATAATACGCTTTCATGTCAAGGTCACAATTTATGCGATGAAAATTGCCCTTTTTCAAAATATTTTACATTTAAGACACTTGCCAAGATATTAATGAACTGCAGCAAAATAGCATACTTATGGCTATCAAAAGGTGCAACTGACAAGAGAAAGTAAACTCATAGTCTATGTTCCTTTTCTAAGAGAATTGGAATGCAAAAAAAAGTAAACCAAGAGTATAGTCTATTTGTAGAGCAATGGCTTAAGATTTTCCATTTAATCATCCAATGTGATGATAACAGCTCAAGAAGAGCCGGAGATTACCCACTTCTACTCCTTCATTTGATGGAAGAGAAAATTGAGGATGACAGAAATGGAGTGATTTATGCCAACTAGCCAATGAGGAGAGCGAGATAACACCTGAGGGCAAGTCTACGGGCAGACGGAAAGCAGCTATTTTGTTAAGGGTGGGCTAGGTGTCCATGATGAAAAATCACATCTTTTTTTTAACTATAAAAAAGTTATAAAGTTACCTCAAACAATTTACATTGAAATTTTTTGTATGTTACAATTTTTCAGCGGTTGAAATTCACTATCAGTATCAATTATAACACTTTTAGGTATGACAAAAATCTTTTAATTATTTATTTATTTCTCAAAAGAGAGACTACTATACATAGATGTTAAAGTCTGGCACTTAGTTCAAGATTCTGCTTTAGAGGGGCTTTATCTTAATCAGCTATCTCAAGTAACTAAAGATTTTTACCTCAATTTTACTTCCAAAATTTTCATTAAGTATATTACCAGCAGCTATAACTGGTAATAAGTTAGCTCACAGAACAAGGTTTAATATTTATCAAAAATGAGGTCAGAAATTTTTGCTGTGCTGGCAACTCTTCTCTCAAAGGAAACCTATAAGAATTTTTGGCCACTTTGTAAAATTCATTGAATTGATATGATCCGACAATCCAGATACTTGATTCATAGCATTGACCCATCTAGACCCAATCAGAGTGGTGTCTAAACTCAGCAGGCAGTGTGATCAGGTTGAAAAAAAACCGGCAGTCTATTTGTGAAGGAATGTAGAAGATTATGGTCTATTCAGGATTGATGCTTTGTAAGAATGTCTTCACAATTCAGAGCGGTTAAAGGCCATCGTTTTGCTCATCTGTGGCGGACCCACCTCGTTTAATGCCTCCTCTCATACACACGCTGCCGGCACACATCATGGCCTGGTCAGCCCTGGGATAGCTAATTTTGTGGTTCTTTCCTAGGATAGATGATTATGTGGAGAAGGAAATACTCAAAACATACTGATCATCCAAACCCATTCATTTCTCCTGATCATATAACTTAACAGCTCTTTAGTTTGGGACAAATAGGTTTTCCCTTAGGAACTTAGAAGTTTATAGGTTTTTACTAAGAACTAAATGAAATAAAATTACATGAAAAGAGTTTTCATAAATCTTAATTTTTATGGAAGTGTCAGGAGCATTCTTAAAATAATACAAGTCATTCTTACCTTTCACTTTCCCGAAACAAAAACTTCAAATAAATTAGATAGGAAATAGACAAATTTTAACATCACTCCTCCTGATAAAATATAATCATGTTAGTGCTATCGTATCTTCAAGGAAAACTTAAAACTATTATATTGGTTTCTGATTTGAATTTTTATAGTGGTAGAAAAATAATGTTTTGAAATATTTTCTGACATAATGTATAGTCTCAGTTATTTAATTTTATTTTTATTTCTCCCTCAAATTTACTTTTGCCATAAGTATGAACACTGAGGCTGAGGCTTACTCCTCAGGGTATGGGAAAGTACACACTGTATAGGACAAAGAATAATTATTTAACTGTGGCATTTAAATTGAGATTTTTCTGCTCCGTAGGGAGATAATAGCTGTGAAAATAAGGCTTTGAAGAGAAAAAGTAATTTTCTCAGACTCTTAAATAATATTTTCATAGGTTGAATCATATAACACTTCTAATTATTCAACTCTTTTGGCCTAAAAAGTAGAAATTTATTATTGTTCAGCCTATAATGTATATCAGAAGGAGAATTAGCCCTAGAGTATAACATAACTGTGGAGAAGAGAGGTCATGTGATATGACATAAAGAAAATTCTTACCTTTCTTTTGCTAGGAGGAGGAGTCAGAGAGAGTAGAGAGACAAGGTCTGTGAAGACAGGCATGAGCTCAAACCCTGCGAGAAAGCGGTGGGCGGGACATGAACTCGCAGCTGGGTTTGGGGCTAATCCACTGTTTTGCCACATGAAGCCTGAGAAGTTTTCAAGGCTCTTCAGGACACCCTGCGTTGAAGGGCCAGAAATAGCAGCACTTCGGGTCCCAAACCACAAGGACAAGTTAAGTTCACTTTCCCCCCCTGCTACCAAGAAAGAGTAAGAGATCAATAAAAAGAAGAAATGAATTAAATTTTGAGGTACACCACACTAGATTTAAATGTGTTCTTCGAAATGGGTTGTATTTAGGGGGGAAACAAACTTTTTCTAATTTTAACATGTGTGCAACTTTTTAAATTGCTACCTAATTTGCAGGCTTTTGTGTCCTTAATAGACAATAGTCCCAATCTCATCAGCTATAAAAGCTATAAAGTTAAACAATTTGTCCATTGTCATATTGCTAGTCAGTGAAAGAATTAGAAGCAACATTCATATTTTCTGACACTCGGTCCAGGGCACTTTCTAGTAGAGAGTTTGTTATTTTGTTTTTAAGCTTTAAAGTGCTAAGACAATGATTCAATGAAGTTCACTGGACTAATGATAAATGCTTTCATTTTTTAAATTTTTTTGGTCGATACAGAAAAATTCAAGACTCGACAGAATGGTTTATATGTTTTTTCACTTCTTAGGAGAGACCAGAATCTCAGTTCATCTCTAAGATGGCCTTTATTGCCTCTCCTATGAAAAAGAATAAATACAAGGATAACATTTCTGCATTTTCAAAATTAGCTCATTTTAATTTTGCACAATTTTTTCACACCCCCTGTGGCTGCCAAGACAAGCACCTGTGTGAAAAAGACTTACGTTAAAGTTAGACAAAACAGGGAAGTGTCTGTAAGAAGATGGAAATAATCAGAATGTATTGCAAAGAAAGATTGACCTTTCTGGGCTTCCAAAGCCTCAAGGTGACCTCAGATTTGCATCTTCTCCCTGCAGCTAGAGGCTAGATCCTTTTTGTCTTCTTTATACATCTGCAAAATGATACGTGCCTTTCTGGCGTTCAAGGTGATGTATTGTAAAATCCTCTATTTATCTAGCTTTAAACCAGATCACTATTTAGTAGATTCTTAGAAGCTATTGGCATCTTCACTAAATAAAAAATGCAAAAGCTCAGCATACAAGAATGGGCAGCAGGTCTTTATACTGGCTTCTTAACTAAATTACAAATAATTCATGCCCAGATGAAACCAATATGCTACCTTTCTCACATTTGTTGGTTAATGCAAACTTTTTTTTTTTTTTTGAGACAGGATCTCACTCTGTTGCCTGGAATATAGTGCAGTGATGTAGTCATAGCTTACAGCAACTGCAAACTCTTGAGCTCCAGTGATCTTCCTACCTCAGTCTCCTGGGTAGCTGGGACTATGGGGCACATGCTACCATGCCCAGCTAATTTTTCTATTTTTTGTAGAGATGAGGTCTTGCTATGTTGCCCAGGCTTGTCTCAACTTCTGGCCTCAAGCTATCTTCCCACCTCCGCCTCCCAAAGTGCTAGGGTTACAGGTGTGAGCCACCAGGCCCAGCCAGTTGATGTATCCATCTTTAACTAGCAAGACTTTGGTGCAATATAAAAGGAAACTTCCAGCTGTGCTTGTAAATGGTTGGGTGTGTAATAGGGAAATTCATACAACAATAAATTCCCAGTATTGAAACAGTAATTGTTCAGAACTGAATAAATATGCAGGAGTTTACATAGTTGTGTGTAGCAATTCCCCCAAACAGTCCCATAGTTTCCCTGCTGTGGTAAACATGGAGATTTCTTTTCTCATACAAGAACCACAAGACAGGTGGGGTCCAGCAGTCAGTAAAGGACCACTGACTCTCCAGATCACAGTATTTCACATGACCTTGTTCCAGGCTAAAAGCAGTGCTCTGCCAAAGTATAGCCCATGGGGAATAAGCCTCTGAGGTTGTTCAAAAGCGGCAGGCTGTGAGAGAAGCATATTTCCTTTCCTAGAGCCTGATTTAGCTGGAAAATGAAGATAGGCAGAATGTGAGTTTCCTGTAGCTTCATGCATTGTGTAATTTTGTTAGACATAAACAAACTTGCTCTGCATGGCTTTTATTGGCCAACCGAGATATTTACTTTTATGTAAAATGTGACCTTCAAGATGTGTTAAAGGACATCATCTGGCAAGCGTACACAATAACTCCCTCCAATACCCCATCACAATCAGTCTAATTATCAGATCCTACAGTGGAGATCGCATTCTTTAATTTCACAAGACATACCTGGAGTCCCACAGGGACAATGTATGTCAACAAACTTAAGTGTGGAACACCCATTGTGGGACATAGAACTGTTTGAGCCCTGGAGCTAGGAAGCCAAGTAACACAGTTTCTCTGTCGCCGTGGGGTTTACGTGCCAGAGGAGAGGACAGGCACATAGACAGGCAAATACTAACAGTAATGCAGGGTGTTCTGATGGCTGAAGGGAAGCTGGGAGATGAACCTGCTGTTGGTGTACAAGCTGTGACATCCTCATGATTCTAGAGACAATACCACTTACTTACAATATTAATTGACGTAGCCTACACCCATTGATCACATGAAGCTGAAAAAGCACGTATTATATTCCTCTCTGCACCATAAGGTGGGACACTCTATAATTTAAATGTATTTATTAATAGATACAGATATATATAGAGAGAATTTTTTCTTCTATGTCCACAGAGAGGATGACAATATACAGTAAAATTGAGAAAGAGGAAGAGAGTGAATATGATAATTTTCTATTTTTTACCTTATACCACTTTTTTTTAAAGCCCTTTACCCATTTGTCTCCCCACCTCTTGCCAAAAAAAGAAAAAAAAATGTTGTCAGGAAACAAGGAAGCAGCCTGGACCAAGGACATGCTACTGACGGTGTCTCCAGGCTCTTCTTCCAGTCGCCTCCCTTCAAAGCATAAATTGTGTGTCCTTGCTAACGGTACGCAATATGGGTTGTATAGCTGTTTTGTTCTCATCTCCACTGAGTTTAGCAAAAAAAGAAGTTGTACTTTATATTTTACTTTTTAAGTGTAGTGTTTAGAGGTTGTACCTAAGAGGTTTGGAACTCACTCTGGGAAGCCAAGGGGCTTTGCATTCGCAGATCACAGGAGAACAAGGGGCTCCTTTGATGATGGGAGGTGCTTCAGCAAGGGATCCAGCCTCTCACCATGCGTGGACACCTTTCCGTCGTAAGAAGGTGTTCTTTGGAGCTATCACATCCGAGATCCCAGGACTGCTCAGGAAGGAGGGCCCATTCACTCTCCATTTAAATTTTTTAAGCAACTGGAAATTTCTGCTCTAGGTTCTCCTCCTCTGCTCAACTCTCAATGAGCTCCACAATGCTTCCAATGAGACTTCCAAAGGTTTGCTGTGGGGACCACATAACCGGGTTCACACCTAATCATAGAACCACGGCCAGCTCCACTTGGCCCTGCCCTTCACCGTGTTAATTAGGACGGGCAGTCTCTTCGACTAACACTGCAGCTGTGTTCCACATGTGGCCCTGATCAACACCGGGTCCCATCATCAAAGGTTAGTTAAACTGTCCAAAAGCTCTTCCACATCACATTAATAGCTAGCTGTGGTTGTTTAGCAGCAGAGGGAATGTTCTGTTTCACATGTGAATGTTCTGGAGACGGCATGACACAAGGGCATGACTAGTGGCTTTGGAGTCGAACAGCTATGAATTTGAACCCCAGCTCTGTAATTTTGTAGCTGTGATCTAGAGTAATTCTGCAAAAACATGAATTATGACGCCTCTTTTACAGAACAAGAAACTGAAGCCCAAAGAAGCTCTGGGAACCCAATAATAAGTAAATGGCCTAGGGAGAATTCAAAGACAGATGCTGCTTTACCATATTTTCTTAAAAATTGTGTCTTCACCTCACTGGGCGTTAGGTGTTCCACTTGTTTGATTACCATCTGTTCTAAACTTACATTTACCTCTTCAGTTGGCCACCTTGGTAACAAGTTCTACATCTTGAGGCCTCCCCACCCACAAAAGAGAAAGAAAATAATCCTGAGCTCCTGGAAAAGACATTTTCAGGTTCAGTTCTACCTAGACTGCTGCTTTCTATTAGACATGGAAATGAAATCAGATATTTAAACCCAGCTGTAGTTGCTGTGGTTAAATCTTATGTGGAGATTAAGTCTATTTGAAGAATTTTTAAACACATGAAAAGACTTTAGACTCCCTGAAGATAAAGAGGAAGGAGCCTTAGAAGAATGTTTCCTTAGACATCTCTGGAGATCTTAGGAGTAGTTAACAAGAATAGGCCTTTTAGATTGGAATCCATTGTCAACTTCCCGAGGTAAAACCAGATGAACTGCCGGAAGACTAGATAGTTCTTCCAACCGGTAGTTCACACATAATAGGGCGTGTGCTGGAGAGCAGAATGAGGTTGATGCACTTGGCAAGACCCACACCTCCTGATTCCTGGCCTTACCCCTCGTAGAAGTAGATGGAAAAAGCAACGAAGAACGGAGTTGAGGGGATACATACCTATGCCTAACAACCCGAGTTTGTTTTAACCAGTACTTTACCATGTATTTGTATAAATATGGATAGAAATGGGGAGGGGGTAGAGATTAAAATAATTGGGAGAGGGACAGAATTAATATAGCTTGGCAAATGGTGCAAAACCAAAGTAACTGCTCCTTGGAAATTAGAGCAGAGAGAACTAGTAGGAGGTAAGATCGACCTGGTGATAATGAATGTCATGGAGGAAACAAGTTTCACATTTTTCGGATCTGGAGAGCTGATTAGTTCAGGATGTTTATAATTGGAGAAACTCACTTCCTCATTTAATAAATCTTACCTCGCAGAGCTACAGATGGAAATTTCTTCTGTAGTGTCTACACTGACTGGTATAGGTCTACAACCTCTCATCCAAGGCTTGGGGGCCAAATGTGTTTCAGAATGTAGAATCTTTCAAATGGGCAAGGTAACCCAGGTAGGGTCTGGGGCAACACTTTATAATGAAACATATTAATATTTACACTGAGTGGAATATATAAATACCATAAATAGCCTTTCATCAGTTCAGATCAGGTTTTGCTGCCAAATGAATTTAGATCAGGTCAGGTCAGATTTTGCCACCAGATGAGCTATGAAAAACTTTAATTTTCCAGAAGATTTTGGAAATAGAACTATGAGATTGTAAACCTGTACAAATGGAAACTTTTACTTGACTGTTCTCCCAAACAGAAATATCAGTCTATTTACAGGAGTTGGGCAAATTTGATTTGGGGGATGTGCTTAGAAACAGTGTGCAGACAATAATAACTATAGTTAACGTTTCTTGAGCAGTTACTATGTCTCAGCACTATTCTACAAGCTTAACATGAATTAACCCACTTGTCTCTTACAACATTACGAGATGCTGTACTGATGTATTTATTGATAGGCCTGCTGAAAGAAGAAGAAACTGAGGCACAGAAACTTTGAGTAACTCTACCAAGCATGCACAACAATAGATTGGAAGGGCCCAAGTTTGGACATAAATTGATCCCTTCCCACTAAATCTTCATAGTAGAATTTTATTTTCTACACAAGGTAAAGAGTACTCATATATCATTCTAGTCACATTATTCTTGACAATAGGCAGCTAAGGGGTGTATTTTACATTTTAAGTCACTATAATACAAGCATAACTCAGAGATACTGCAGGTTCAATTCCAGACCACTGCAATAAAGTGAATGTCACAGTGAAGTGAGTTACACAAATGTCTTGGTTTTTCAGTGCATACAAAAGTTATGTTTATACTATATTGTAGTCTATTAAGTGTGCAATAGTACTATTTACAAAAAATCAAAGTACAAACCTTAATTAAAAATACTTTATTGCTAAAAAATGCCAACAACCATCTGAGCCTTCAGTGAGTCATAATCTCTTTGCCGGTTGGTGGCTGCTGACTGATCAAGGTGGTGGTGGCTGAAGGTTGAGGTTGCTGTGGCAATTTCTTAAAATAAGACAAAAATTAAGTTAGGCACATTGATTAACCCTTCTTTCCATGAAAGGTTTCTCTATATATGCAATGTCGTTTGATAGCTACCCACAGTAGAACTCCTTTCAAAACTGGAGTCAGTCCTCTCAAACCCTGCCACTGGTTTATCAGTTAAGTTTATTGTCATTTCAAAAATGTTTACAGCATCTTCACGAGGAGCAGATTTCATCTCAAAAACCACATTCTTTGCTCATCTATAAGAAGCAACTTCTCATCCATTGAAGTTTTATCATGAGACTGGAGCAATTCAACCACATCTTTAGACTCCACTTCTAATACTCTTGCTATTTCTATCACATCTGCAGTTACTTCTTCCACTGAAGTCTTGAGCCCTCAAAGTCATCCGTGAAGGTTGGAATCAACTTCTTCCCAACTCCTGTTAGTGTCGATATTTTGACCTCCTCCTGTGAAGCATAATGTTTTTCTGGCATCTAGAATGGTGAATACGTTCCAAAAGTTTTTCAATTTACTTTGCCCGGATCCGTCAGAAGAATCATGGTCTATGTCAGCTATAGCCCTGCAAAGTGTCTTATAAAAAGTATTCTTAAATAGTAAAAGTCAAAATTGCTTGTTGATCCATGGGCTGCAGAATGAATGCTGTGTGGCAGACGTTAAAAAACATTAATCTCCTCGTAATCTCTATCAGAGCTCCTGGGTAACTAGGTGCATTGTCAATGAGCAGTAATATTTTGAAAGGAAGCTTTTTTTCTGAGCAGTAGTTCTTAACAGTGTGCTTAAAATATTCAGTAAACCATGCTATGAGCAGATGTGCTATCTTCAGGCTTTGTTGTCCATTTATAGAGAACAGGCAGAGTATGTTTACCATAAGCCTTAAGGGCCCTAGGATTTACAAATGGTGAATGAGCATTGACTTCAAGCCACAAGCTATTTTAGCCCTTAAGAAGAGAGTCAGCTGTCCTTTGAAGATTGGAAGCTAGGCATTAATTTCTCCTCTCTAGCTATGAAAGTCTTAGATGGCATTTTCTTCCAGTATAAGGCTGTTTCATCTACATTGAAAATCTGTTGTTTAGGGTAGCCACCTTCGTCAGTTCTCATAGCTAGATCTTCTGGGTAACTTCCTGCAGCTTCTCCATCAGCACCTGCTGCTTCACCTTATACCTTTGTAACACGGAGACAGCCTCTTTCGTTAAACCTCAGGATCTGACCTCTGCTAGCTTCAAACTTTTCTTCTGCAGCTTCCTCACCTCTCTCAGCCTTCATAGGATTGAAGAGATTTAGGGCCTTGCTCTGGATTAGGCTTTGGCTTAAGTGGATGTTGTGGCTGGTTTGATCTTTTACTCAGACCTCTCAAACTTTCTCCTTATCAGCAATAAGGCTGTTTTGCTTTCTTATCATTTGTGTGTTAACTGGAGTAGCACTTTGATTTCCTCCAAGAATTTTTCTTTTGCATTCACCCACTGGCTGTTTGGCACAAGACGCTTAGCTTTTGGCCCTGTCTATTTTCGACCTGCCTTCCTAGTCAGCTGTTGATTTAATGTGAGGGACATGCAGCTCTTCCTCTCACTTGAACACTTAGAAGCCATTATAGGGTTACTAATTGACCTAATTCAAATATTCTTGTGTCTCAGGGAATAAGAAGGCCTGTGGAAAAGGAGAGAGACCAGGGAACGGCTGGTCAGTAGAGCAGTCAGAACACACACACCACATATTGATTAACTTTGCTCTCTTATATGGGCATGTGACACCCCAGCTCAATAATAATAGTAACATCAAAGATCACTGGTCACAGATCACCATAACAGATACCATAATAATGAAAACGCTTGAATATTGCAAGAATGACCAAAATGTGACACAGAGACGTAAAGTGAGCCCATGCTGTGGGAAAAATGATGCCGACAGACTCTGCTCCTGGAGGGTTGCCACAGACCTTCAATGTGTAAAACACGGCATCTGAGGAGCAAAATAAAGTGACATGCAATCAAATGAGATCTGCCTGTACCTTCAAGATGCTTGTGTTTGTCATGGAGTGTCCTTTTTAATTTGAGAGCATCTGCAATTTTTTATCTTGAAACTGAGTCAATTACAGATCATTGATATGAACAATTGTATTATGAATAATATAAGAAGAATTGAGCATTTGTATTTTCCCTTGAGGTTAGAGACTGTTTTTTGGTCATTGTTTTTTCCCCAAGGCTTAACTTAGAAGCTTGTATATAATATACACTCTATAGGATGAATCAGTGAGTCCAAATCTCAAAAAAAAAAAAAATGAGTCTCATTAAAAAATCCTGATTTGTATTATTCCATTTATTTATGTTTTCTGTTGGTTGATGTTAATCCATTAGAATTAATGGATTCAAATTTTTCCAAAATTAATGGAATCAAACTTTTATGTTGGTTTGTTTTTATATAAAAGTGTAGCATTGATGGGAAGGGGGTACTTAACAGCTTTGCATTTGGTCAAATGTTTTATTTTAGCTGGTCCCTCCTGACTCCTGGTTATGCTTATCCGTGTGCATATGTAATGCACCCATGTGTATGCAACGTGTAACACATCCAGATCAGATCAGGCCTTATTCCAGAAGCGCTTGGAAAACGGTGCTGCCCATCCAGTTTTACCGCTCCAGATACTTAACTGCCAGAGTTGGTGGTTCCACCCTTTTCCCATGCCTATCTCTAACAATATCTGAAGAGTTCCTTGACTCAGAACTTCGTAAAGACGAAAGAATTGAGGATTCCTGAAACCATACTACAGGACAGACTACATACCATTTTTTAAAGTTACCTTGAGCAAAACATGTAGTTCTAGTATTAATGTCCAATATTCATTCATTAAGGAATTCATGGACAAGAAAAAACTCCTTCCTGGTCCTGTCCGTGTTTTGCATCACTGCCCTGGTTCTGCAGGATTTGCGGTTCTCTCCTGTGTCCTGCCCCGTCCCGGGTTCGGGCTGTGTATATGGTGGCGTCGCTCTCTTCCCTCAGGGCTTCTGTGCTCACAGCAGATTCTCAGTATCTCTGTTGACAGTCGTTCAAAGTCTTCTTTCCCTCAGGGCGCGAAGTCTTTCTCACAGAGGTTCCACAGCAGATTTTACTTTGCTGCTCCCTAGGACAGTGCGGGACGTTAGAGAGTCACTCTTTCCCAAGGCATCCTCTGAAAAATTGCCCAATGACTGCTCATTCCTGCAGCTTTTCCTTTTACTATGCTGCCTCACTAGCTATCACTCTCCCTCCTCTCACCCTCTGTCCCTCCTTCTGGTCTGTTCTGCAGTGGCTAGATGGGCTATTTGGACAGAGAGTGCAACTTTCAGGTGAGGTGAGACCAGACAAAGGATTCCCCATCGGCCAGCAGCACTCACCCGTGGCCACTTCCTGCGTCACACCACCACACTGCCTCTCCGGGAGCTCTTGGGTCACACAGGCATATGTCGACACATGCGGAGGTACACACACCTGCATTCCTGTACCGTCCTCGCAGAGAGATGACAGTATGAGGACCTAAGATGTTCTAGTCGCTTTTCATGCATTTCTTATACCCATGTTAATGTAGAACCAGTTTTAGAAGTTAAGTTTTTTTCAGTTTTAATTAAAACTCTTATTTGCCAATATTTGTATTTTCCCCATTTGAAAGACTCACGCTCATATACAAATACATAATTTTGTGATTTTTCATCAGTAGGGCTCATAATTTCCAGGAAGCTAAAGAGGTATTAACCAATTTATTTCTGCCCACCTTTGGTACTTTTGGCCTTTTTTTCTTTAAGAAGTGACTGACAAGTAGTTTGGGGGTTGTTAGTGACATGAGAGAGATACTAAATAAGCTATTTACTCTATCCCATGCACCTTTTGAAGAAGACAAGTTATCATTGTGATCATTACCTTCAATCTAACTCAACAAGAATCTAACACTTACCCCGTACCCACTGTTGGGCAACATAGATACAGTATGGGCTGATATACCAGGTGTACGGAGCTTAGATGTCAATGTGTACATTAACCACACGACACATTACGTTAAGTATCAAAACAGTTTGGAGCATCTGCTCAAAAGTCCAAAGTCCCTAACATGTAGAACTCTACAGTTGGGGAAAATTTTCATTAATTCTATAGATTAACATTTTCATTCTATAAATGAAGGGGCCAGCACGCAGAGGGTCTAATTTGTCCGAGGTTTTAGGAAACTACTGCAGTAGCCACACCTGTGAGTGTAGGCCCCACACCCTCCCCTGGCTTCATTTGGGAGCTGCCTTCCCTCCCCATACTTGGTCATGTAATTCACTCCCTGGCTCTTGGACACTATTAATTGTCCAGGGGTATATTTTAGAATAAATAAATAATTTCTTTTTACTTTGTGATATATATGGGAGCCATGCCAGAAATGCTGACATTTCAGGCATTAAATATCACTGTGCTCTAGGAAGTACATCCTACTAAAACTATTACTTATTTATGTTGATGTTTAAAATCTTTTCAAATGATAAATATCAAAGCCAAATTTGGACCTAAACTAATTGTCCATATTAGTTCTTTAGCCAAAAAATGATTAAATTTCCCCCATATCGATATGTCACAATGAATAAATTCTTAGTCTTTGTCAAAATCAATAAATTGTGTCTGAAACAACTAGCTTCTATTTTGCTAGAATTTTGATACAAGTGTGACTTTCATTAGATGTTTCCTATAAATTTGCTTTATTTTAAGCTATCTTCTAGACAACAATTATTCAATGTATTGAAACTCTTACTAAGAAAATGACTATAATATGAAATTCATAATAATTGGGAGGGGCCCTTATGCACTATTTATTTGTGTATTCATTCATTCATTCAATTGTGTTTCTGATATTCTTTCGTTTCTGCCAGAAAATTACTGTTATAAATTGCATTGTTTAAATGCATTGCAATATTGTAAGCTTAAACACTACCTGTGTACCCCACTCACTGATTCAGAGATGAATTTGTAATCTAAATGAGCCAATGGAATGTAAGAGATATTTGTTGAAGCTTACGGGAAAAGCAAGCTGCCTATTTTTCTGTAGTAAATACAGGTAGAGACTGTTTTTGACACTAGACAGAAAGAAGGATTCTCCCTAGAAGACAGTGGCAGCCGTCTGACTACGAGAATAGCACCAGGTTTAGGACAAAGCTGACAGTGTAAAGAAAGAGTGGGGAGAACACAAGAAGCCAAGTAAGTGTTCAGTGACATTATTGAAGTCACTAGTTCAAGTATTGCCTAAAGCTAACACTATCTCTGGAGCCAATACACTCTTTTTATTACTTCAGCCCATCAGAGTGGGGCTTTCTGATTGTATGAACAAAAATAGTACTGAATGATTCACTGTTACTGGCATTGGTATAAAAACAGTTTTGTTAACTGTGGCAGACACTATGAGTCACCTACACAAAAGACACTCTTATTCCTTGTTGATAAAACCCCAATTTTATTCATAATTTAGGCAAATAATGTATTTAAGCATCCTCCCCATCTGTCCCAGAATGTTAATTTTCATTAGTCTTAACCAATCATGGTGATTTTTTTTCATTGTCAAGGGCCACTTTAGGAATATGATATAACCACGGACAAAAAAAATATATACATATAAGGTAAATTCTGTTGCAAGCATCACAGAAGTTTTCCTAACTTTTTAAAATGGGAAATAAGACAGGACTTTCTTTTCCAACTTTTAGACAATGCCTTGTGAAGAATGCAGACACCTTGCAAACAGACGGGAGAAACAAGAAATCCCAGAGTAGCCAACCTGGCTTCCTTGAACTATAAGATGAGCTAACCCTGGAATTCCCCAGCCTTCACCTTACGTACAATAATAAATTTTCCATTGTCTAAGTTGCTGATAGTCACATGTCCTGTTATTAGGAGCTGAATCACCTGGACTGATATTGATTCACAAACAATATTGATTCTTTGAGGCTAATCCCAAGTTAAAAATCACCTTCCTTGATTGATTAAAGCCAATCTTGAGTTCTAAAAAGAAACAGATACTTTCACACTTTTAGGCACACTTTGTCATTAGAAGGTTTGAGTTTGAAGAATTGAGCAGATTAAATTTTAAATTAATTAAATAAGATTAAATTTAAATAATTTCTATATCTTAAGCCAGAGACATAATGAGAAGTTGGCCTGCTGAAAACGAATGTGCACCCTGAGCCTTTGTTTATCCAGGTGGTTAGAACCAGAAGACACTGGGAGGGTCATCTTGGAAAGTAGCCAGAACAAATGCCCACAAGCCTTCGTGGTAACCCTGCTGCCAATTCCTAAGATTCTTAGCATTTGCTAGATCAGAATTTAATAATACATAGAAACAAAAAAGAATGAGACACCTGGCCTGTGGTTTTAGCTTTTAAAGCCAAGAATATTCCATAAACAACTGAGAAGTGCTCAGCGTATGAAACCATGAGTATGTGGTGATCGCAGACCAGCAGAAGATGCTGCTGGGACGAGGCTTCATGGGCTGATGTGGACACCTGACGGTCGAGGCAGGGTGAGGGCATGCGGTTGAAAGTTCCCTGCACATTTCAGACCTGCTCCTGTCTATACAAATATTCTGGTGGTATCAGTCAGAATAATAGCAATAGGATGCAAATATTTACTCTGCTTTGGTGTGATTGCTGAACAAGTGTTTAGTCATAGGACATAGTGTAGGCGCTCTCTAAATGTTTATTTTTCCCCACTCCCCCCCCCCGTCTCCCTCTCTTTCCTCCTGTCTCACAAATATGGAGGAGTGGGCTGTAGAAAAAAAATGAAATCATAGTCATGGGAGTTCTTTGACATCTCTAAAAATTATATATAACATAACTCTTGTATTATTTATATACAATACATCCCAAATATAGACAATCAAACTTCCCAGTATCAGTGCAGAAGCATTTTGCTGAGTATTCCATCAGTCCCCTAGATAATTTTCTGTACTTCACTAAAGTGCCTTGAATTTGAGCCCAGCTTGAAAATAACTCTGTTACCATTAGCTTTGATAATGTTCTCAAGGAATATAATGTACCTGATAAAGTAGGTAACTAATGGGAAAAACATCTATGTAAATTAACATTTGAACTGACTATCAAAAGATTTCCTAAAGTAAGAAAAGCTTGTTTGAGTCCCCTCTTGGGGAATTTCTCCATCACTTTTGAGTTATCTTTGTAATTTCAAGATGAAATTACATCTTGAAAATGCAAAAAAATAAAATCAAACTGATAAAATTGCAACAGCATGCCACAAAGAGAAGAAATTGAAAGAATTGCATTCCCCAAGATGTCCTCAAGAATGGGGCATTTTTATGCTGCCGTTCTAACTTAGCAGAGACGTCCCTGGCCCTCAGCCCATCCCTGAGTCAATTTCATCCTATTGTCTTATTACTGTGAACTTTAACAGCATGTTGCATAAAATAAAAATGAAAGAAAGAATTGATAAAAAATAAAGCGAGGTATGACTGCTTGTGTTGGAGGGTTTGTTTCTGTGAGCTATTCCTCTCCTGTGCAAGGGCCCTCTCATTTGACATTTTTTTACCCACTCCAGCTCTCCCGCTGCTTCTCATGCACTTAAACCACTTTCATGGCTCCTTCCCTAGAACCTACTTTTCTCCTGGTCTCTTCTGAAGGGAACCTGTAAATTCCAACAATAAGTGTCCAAGTGCTCAGTTGTGCCACTTCAAAGCCCACTTGGACCATCTGATAAGTGACCCCACTAGCTTGTTACTTCCTTATGGCCATCTGTTATATTTCCACAAAGAGACTAAAACTGAGAAGGAATTGTGCAGTTTGGACAAATCCTTGATAAAATAGTACCCCACAGAGGTTGAGAACACAATTTTTGAATGAGAATTATAAGGACGCCGAGGTGAGGACGATGCAGGAGCGTATTGCATGGCCTAATGGAGCTGGAGACACCTAGACAAAGTTGAAAGATGTTCAGAAGTTTCGATCAACAGGATCTTGTGATCAGATGGATAGAAGAGCATGGGGGAAAGGAAAAAACTAAAGAAACTGTCATGTTTCTGACTGTAGCAAGTAGACGCATGGTGATGCCACTTTACTCAGCTGGGGAATACTGGTAGGAGACCAATTTCAGAGTCTGCATAACGAGTTTCATTTGGACGTGTTATATATGAGGTGCTTATGAGAGATCTTCATACGGTGTCCGGGGTCCAGAGCTCAGGTCTGATCTAGAGCTGTAAATCTGAGTCTCATTCACACCAATAGTTTGCAATAAAGGCCACAGGAATTAATGAAATTACTAATAGAGAGAAAGAAGAAAGTTTAAGTCCAGGAGTGTAAGGATCTCCATGCAGTAACTGCTCTGAGGAGAAGCCCACATAGTGAGACCAAAGGAGTCGCCTGGAAGACTGGAGGAAAACCATGTCATGTTACAGAAGTCAAGGGAGGAGTGTTCCAAGGGGGACTGTCGACAGGGGCAAATGTCTAGAGATCAAGATGAACTTGAAGCAAGTTCATTGGATTTAGTGATTTTGGTAACCTTGGCCAGGCCGAGTTTAGTAAGGCAGTCGAAAGTAAAAGCAAGACGTGACAAAGGTACAGCGGTCCCCTTCATCCACAGTTCTGCTTTCTGAGGCTTCAGTTACCCGAAGTCAACTGTGGTCTGAAAATAGGTTAATACAGTACAGTAGGAAGTTTTGAGAGACTACATTCACATAACTTTTACTGTACTATATTGTTATAATCATTTTATTTTATCATTAGTTATTATTGTTAATCTCTTACTGTGCCTAATTTATAAATTAAACTTTATCATAGGTGTGTGTGTATAGGAAAAAACATAGGGTTTGGCATTGTCTGTGGTTTCATGTATCCACTGGGAGTCTTGGAACATATCCCTTGTGGATAAGGGGGGCTACTGTGTGAGGAAAGGGAGTCAGAGAGTATAGAGGGCTCATCCAGGAGATTTGACTGTGAAGGGGAGAAGAGCAACAGAGCAATAATGGAATGTTACTAAGAAGTGAAAGGGTCTTATATCCTTTTGAAAATGGTTACAATTGAGTATGTTAACTCAATGTTTACTCAGGCTTGTTTGCTCCATGTTGACTCACGGCTTGGAGCCAGTAGGAAGGTTAACATTTACAAGGAAGAGAGAATAACAATGGCTTAAGACTCTAGAGAAGGCAGAAGGATCCGGAATCTAGACCACTCTGAATGTCTGGAAACTCCCAGTTGCTCTTAGTTGAAATCCAAGTCCATTGGCAATATTGCACCTAAATGAACTCTCTGGGTCTCCTCTGGTGGATAGATTTTTTTCATTCTCAGATATTTATTCTCTCTTCTATTCATTTCCTGTTGCTGCTGTGAAAAATTATCACAAGATTAGTACACTAAAACACACAAATTTTATTATCTTATACTTCTGGAGACCCAAAGTCCAAAACAGGTATTGATGAGCTAAAATCAAGGTATCAATAGGGCTGTGTTGCTTTTATCAGTTCTAGGGGAAAATCAGTTTCTTTGCCTTTTCCAGCTTCTTTAGGCCACTTGCATTCCTTGGCTTGCAGCCCTTTCTCCATCTTCAAAGGCAAGCACTGTGGCATCTTCAGAAATTTCTCTCTGACTCTAATCCCTATTTCCCTCGCATCACCCCTGTGATTATATTGGTCCACCCAGATAATCTAGGACAATCTTACCATCTCAAGATCCTTAACTTAATCACATTTGCAGTCTCTTTTATCCTATAAGGTAGCATTCACTTCGCTTTGGGGACATCTTTGGGGAGAAGGTATTACTCCAGCCCATCTTTGTGGACATCGTTGGAGGAGGGTCATTATTCTGCCTACCACACCTCCCTATTTCTAAAGTACTCTGGCAAGCTTGCTGAGAATTATGGGTGGAGCCCTGAGAGCTTCCTCTGTCTTATGTTTTATACAAGTGAAAACAAATTTCAGCAATGTCATTCTCAAGTGATAGAGTGGTCACCACTTAGAGAATTTGTTCTGAGAGTTATGTGAATATCCCACTGTGATGGTACCAGTAGCCATTGATTTCATCATTTTTAGTATTCAGGGCAAAATAAATGAACAACCCAAATAAATACTGTTTGACCCTTCAGTTGTGATAGTACTTTTTGCAGTTTATTGTGCCTTGTGCACAGATTTCTGAACTCCAGCCAGGAGGCACAGACTCCAGGCCTTGTGCAGTGGCCAGGGAGCTGGTAAAGCTCCCCAGCGCCATCACTGTCATCCCAGGACCAACCAAAAGAAAGGAAATGAGGGATGGGTTAGGAAAAAAAAGAGAAGGGGCTGTGTGTTGCAAGGTATAGGTTGTCACTCAAAGTTTGGCACACAAAAATGACAGTATCCAGCAGTCCTGTCATCAGGGACATTTACCAGCAAAGTCAAATCAGCTAAATCAAAATTGCTTGCACCCTCTCTCCACAAAGGCCAGTCCTCTGCATAATTTAAACAAGCAAAATCCTGATAAACAGAAACAATGGATCCTTTATCCCATCATTCTCAAGGGGAAAAAAATAATTTTCATTGTCATTATTACATAATAACCCTGCCAATACTATTATTACTACAGCATCACCCCACAGGCTAGTGCAGCTGACTCAATATGCAGGTATGCCATGTGCTTTATTTACATTTATTTGTGTCAATCATTTGCTATTGAGATAGCTAGAGAGACATCCTAAGTAATCAAACACAGGAATCGGTTAGGTAGGTTAGCGTGACCAAAAAAACAACATAGAATAAATAACCCTGAAGCAAGCATAGCCTCGGTATTCAGTATTACAGTAATGCCACACAACACCAGCCTTCTTATCAGCCTTCTTGGACATGTGTCCTGACTGCAAGCAAGATCCAAGAACAACTCTCTGGATTCAGATCCTCAGAAGGGGACTGATTCACTTTCTCCCCAGGCATTGGTGCTGTAGCTGGTAAATTTCTCTGGAAGCTGGGGAGGCACTGTGCTTCCACCCAAGGTGTGACCTCTCTCTTCTGCCTCTGGCCCACTCTCTCTTTCCCACCCACTCCTTGTGGGAAGGAAAAGAGAAACTCCTCTGCAGACCAGCTTGTGAGGAAATGGATCTATTCATCCACTGAAACAGAAACGGAAGCAAAACAAAAACAAACCCCCAAACACTCATCATTTTCTCTGGATATTCTAGAGATAATTAAGCCAAGTTAGAACTGGCAAGATGTTGCTAGGATGTAAGCTAATTAAATGGGGGAGAAGGGGGGTTTGGAGGACCATGGATGCATTCAGCCAGCTAGTAACATTTAAAGGCAGAACCTTGTCAAGTAGCCAGTGCAACAAATAGGACAGATGTGGTCGCTCTGTCCTCCAGCTGTGCATACTGCTGCCTTGTCAGGAAGAGGCTTGCCTGGAGATGTCTGTCCTCCTTTTTAGGATTTAGCCAAAAGCTTGGTTCACCGTGCCTCTTGCAAGTCAGTGGAAATTCAGTTGTGAAAACCTGGCTGATCATCAGAATTAATAGTGAAGCTTTGTAAAAATATAGATTCCCAGGCACCCTTGTAGATCCACTCAAGCGGAATTTCAGAGATGAGGTCTTGGATTCTCCATATTAACAAAGCTTCCCAGGTGCCAGGTTTGGGGGATCATTTTTGTAGCTTATAGAATCTAAATTCCAGGTCTGGGGGATCAACTATTCAAACTTTTCCATTTTATATCAAAAAACAAAAAAAAACCTCAGAGACGTTGCGTGCACTGTCGTGCAATGACAACAATTTATCATTATTTTTTAAATGCAGTGGTGAAAAGCATTGTTTGAAAAAAAGTGTCTAGGGAGGAAATCTAGGGTCCATCCTAATGATGCAATCATTGAAACCTTTTGATAGGCCCTTTCTATGGTGATTCATTTATTCCCTTTACAAAAGAATAGCTGCTCTATTCCAAGCACTATTTGGGGCACAGGGGATACAGTAGTGAACAAAACAATCAAAAAGCTCTTCCTTTGTGAAGTACAATTGTCCAGGCAGAGGAAATAGCAAATGCTAAGGCCCTGGAGTAGGAATATGCCTGGTCTGTCAAAACAGCTGTGAGGATTGCGGAAATGTAGCAAAGTAAATGCTCCACTGACTCTGGAGAGAGGAAGAGGAGGAACAGGAGACAGGTGTGTCAGCAAGGTATAGGGCCCCGGATCACACAGGGCCTTGGAGGTCAGTGTAAGCACTTGGGTTTTTCCTTTACATGGGATGAAAAGTCATTGGAGGATTTTAACAAGAGTGTCAAGACCTAACTTAAATTTTAATGAGACCTCTCTGTGCAGAGTTGAACCCAGACTAAAGTAGCCGAAGCAGAGTGACCAGATAAGAAGCTACTGCAATGCTTCGACTCTGTGCTAGGCGAGAGAGAATTACCATTTGAATAAATGCTAAGCAGGGGCACTGGGTGAGCACTGCCTCAGAGTGAGCTTCAGCAGGAAGATAGGGATCTGCAGTTCCCTCCGTCTGCTTGGCTCCCACACCTCTCACCTCAAGAGTCTTGGTGGAGCCAGCACTAGCGGTTAGAGATGCGTGCTTTCATTCTGCACGGTCCCTAAACACTGAACAAGTCCTCACAGTGTCCTCATCAGCCAGATCCCTCGCTCTGGTTCTGGGGACTGGTGCAGTGCTAGGGTCTGAATGTTTGTGGCTGTCCAAAATGCATATGTCGAAATCTAATCTCCAGGGTGTTGCTACTGAAAGGTGATGGCTTTCGGAGGTGACTAGGTCATGACTAGGCTGTAGGCACCAACATCACTAGCAGAGCCTTCATGCGTGGGATTGGTGCCCTCATGTTAATAGAAGAAGCTGAGGGAGCCTGTTGGCTTTTCCACCATGTGTGGACGCAGCTGGAAGGCCCTCACTGGACACCGAACCTGCTGCCACCTCCATCTTGGGACTTCCCAGCCTCCAGAACTGTGAGATTAAATGTCTGCTGTTGATAAATTACCCAGTCTACGGTATTTTACTACAGCAGCCTGAGCAGATGAAGACAGGCTGGTATGGCATCTGCCTGGGGCCGAGAGGAAGCTAAGCAGCCACGGCTCCCTGTGCGGTCTCTCTTGCCACGCTGTTCCTGTTGTTCTTTTCGCCAGGGGTTCACCGGCGCTCTGTGCCCTGTACTCAGGAGTGCCACCCCACGTCGTCAGGTGGCAGCCCTTCCCTCCATCAGGACTTCAACTGAGTGTCTGTTCTCTTCTAAGCCACTTACCCAAGTAGATCTTTGCAAGCTCTTAGATTTGGGCCTGCTGTTAGGTGAAAACATATTCTCTCCAGTCTGCCATTGCACCTCAAATTTTTCCTCTAAAACATAATCCCATTATAAGACTAATTTTCACTATGATATCAAAAATTCCTAGCATGGGGGAGTATGGGAAAAAAGAAAAAAAAAATCCCAGCAAATGTCATACCACATTTTAATTTTCCTAAGTGACCAAACCTGTTTGCTATTCAAATCTATTCCATACTGCTGCTTGTTTTTCCCAAATCAATTAACACATGTCAACATCAGGTGTATTGTAAGTGCTCACAGCCTTAGTGCAAGGATGCTGAAACAGCGTTGAAGTCAGACATTTGAGCCATAGAGACTGCTTTCTTGGTACAAATCAAAACACTGAAGGAGGAGGATGGAGAAAACTTCAAGCTAAAAGACCAATCTGATTTTTAAGAGGTAAAATATTTGTACCAAAAGAATACAAAACAATCAATCAATCATTTATTTAGAGAGTTGCCATTCTGTGATGCTCACTGTAAAAGGCTAGAGAAGGATAGAAAGCTAGGGAGGCTATAGTTCTGTTTGTTTTCATACGGACCTGGAAGGGCGTGTCCGTGAAGACGCGGATCTGCAAGGCTCGGCCCGGCCCGGCGGGAGGCGCAGCCGGGAGGACAGGCGCACGCGGCCGGCCGAGTCGGAGGCCGGCGTGTCTGCAGAGCAGAAGCCCACGCGGTCTTTAGGCCAAACAGGAATCCTGGGTGGCTCTGGAGGAATGAGGTATTTAATCACCTCACCGGTAAGAGTCTTTCTTGTTGAGTAAACACTTGGCAGCCTCCGCGTTAGCCTGAAAGGCAGAGAGCAAGGCAAAGCTCCGCGGTGAGGCCGAGCGGCCCTGGGCCAGGCTGAGCCTGCTCGCCCCTTGGCGCCGGCCGGCGTCGCACCTTAGCCGTCCTCTGTGTGTCCCAGTCGTTAATTACTGACGAACGAACGAACAAAAAAGATGACCGTGGAGGATACTTATGATGTGGCTGGGAACAACTCTTCGCGGTATCTGAATCAGAAACTAGATGGCGGCTCTCAGCGTTTCTCTGTTTAATGCACGCTTTTTGGTGGCACCAGTAAAAGGATCTAATGGGGAACATGCCTCTTTAGAAAGAAGTATTTACAAAATCTTTAAAACGTCTCCCTGCCATTCACTGGCTTACATTTCAGCCCTGTATCTCTGTTTACAGAAAACTATTAACTTCCTGGAGTCATGAAGCAATGTTCCCTCTGTTCCAGCTCTTTTGACCTGATATGACACCACACCTTCTTTGATTAGCAACAAGTCTTGCCCGGCTGTGCTGCCCGTCTGTCTGTGGAGATTTCCATCCCTCAGAGCTCCCCATAGCCGTGTGCAGCCGCAGTGGTGACCAAATGCAGGTTTTACTCATTGATTACAATTTAACCTATGAAGAGCTTGAGGGACACAGTGTCTGAGAGCCACTCGCTTCGAAAATCATCGTAGAGATGTTTCAGATATAATTCCTGTACTGGGTGGCAGGCGAGAGAACAGAGAGCCCCCAAAATGCATTCCCACTCTCAGTTTCTAAGCTTCAACTACAATTACCTCTGCTGTTACCTATTTACGTATTATTAGTCATTTTTGACATGACTCTCATGTGGCACTTCACTAGAGGCATGAAGATTTTGAGGGTGTGAAGAATGCGAAGCTAGAAATGGCCGAAGACAAATGTCACAATTTCTCCTGGACCTTCGGTCTTTCGAGGCTGACATAGAAAAGTGAGCAGAGCCTGTCCAGTCTCAGGCAGAAATCTCCTACTGTCCCTACTCTTTCTAAATCTTTCAAAACCCGCCCAACTTCCACCACGCCCCTCCTGTCACCTTTTTGCCACGACCCTAAACCCTCATTCTCGCTCCTGCCTCATTTCTATCTCAAACAAAGGCAGAGAGAGGGGAAATGATGAAAAATGGTGTGTGCTTGTGAGAACCTCCACAGTCGTAGTGAGAGTGATAAGTTCATACCGACTGTGGCTAATCAGGTTTGTCCCCTCTCTCACACACAAGAGCCTTTCTTGTTGCAATCTCTGGGTCACCTGGAGTCTGTGTGTGGAGTTAAGGCTGAGATTACCTGGTCAGATAACAGCACCAGCCGCAGCCTTGGCAAGACTGGCTGAGCTGTGAGCAAAAGCTTAGGAAAGACCACGGATATTTGAGATCTGGGGCAGAAGCTCCAGGACACATGCTCCTTCCTGTCACAGATAAGGGAGCCTGGACACAGAGAAGTAGGGTGGTTAGTGGTAGAGTCCAGAAAGTCACTGGGTTGGCCTTGGACACTTTCCAATACAAATAGGATGTGAGACTCTTGGAGTTCTCTACTTCGTTGAAGAGTTTTAAACACTTTTGTTAGTTGTAATGTGTTTAGAAATGGAACAAAAATATTTGTGTTATTTGTGTAGAGAAACCATTTAACAGTAAAATACACTTGTATGGGAAATTCCCTTTTTTGGTGTCCATCCCCTTTAGCTTGTCTCCCTACAGCATCTTCACTTCACGCATGAAGACGGTACAGCTGTCTTCGTGCCAGCTCTCTTTTTTTCAGCTTCATGTTCCTTCTCTACTCCTTTTCCCATTGTATTCTCCCTGTGCTCTGGACTGAACTATGTGCCCCAAAAACTCATGTGTTGAAACCCTAATCCCCAATGTGCCGATATGGAGGGCCTGCAGGAAGTAATTAGGCTAAGATGAGGTCACAAGAGCAGGGCCTTAATGATGGAGTTAGTGCTCTTATCGGCAGAGACACGAGAGAGTTTTGGTCTCTCTCTCTTGTAGCCATGTGAGGATGCAGCAAGGAGCCAGCCAGTGAAAGAGTCCTCACTGCCACCTGCCATCCTGACACCCGGAGCTGGGACTTCCAGCCTCTGGAACTGTAAGAAATAAATTTCTGTTGTTTAATTCACCTGGTCTGCAGTGTTTTGTTATAGCAGCTTGAGCAGACTAAGACACCTGCTTCTCCTCCTCTCCTTTTCTTTCTACCTTCTTCCTCTGTCACTCTCTTCCAGATAGAGGTAGCAGGCCTAGTGACTGTGATTTCCTGTGTATGGCACATGCTGCATTTCTTGCCACTTTATCATTAGCACTAGGTGAACAAAGTATTCTATCTACAAAAAAGAAAACTTGTTGATCAGTTTGACCAGAAGTGGCATGAAAATCCTTCATTTTATAAATTGGTTCAAAATAACTTCTTCTGAAAGCAGAGGAAAGACTGGGGAGAGAAGAGGTGGAAGGACAGGTCAAAGAGAACAGAGACGGCAGACAGGCACCTCTGAGGAGAGAGGAGCCTGTGCCCCACCCCTGCACCTCGCCAAGACCCCTGGCCCCCTGCCCGCATGTCCATTCCTCCTCAGTGTCTTCCCACAGCCACCTTGCAGTTTTCAACTAGCTACATTTGAAAAATGTAAAAATAAATGAATGAAACTAATTTCAAAATATATTTTATTTAACACAATGTATCCAAAATGTAATTTTAATACATTAGCAATGTAAAAGATTTAATGAAATATTTCACAGTTTTTAAACTAAATCTTCCAAATCAAATATGTATTTTATACTTATAGCAATCTCAATTCAGACTAGCCACATTCAATTGCTTAATGGTCACATGTGGCTAGTGGCTGCCATACTGGATGGTACAGCTCTGGCCATATGGAAGGAAAGGTGAGGCGCTGGCATATCACAGAGCAGATGAGGAGGGCCTCCTGCCATATGGACTCTCTCCGGGTCTGGAAAGCTCAGTACTATTGCAAAGACAATGAATTAAATGTTCCTTTGAAATTTGAGATTTTTTTCATTGCTCTTATTTAACCTATAAAAGCTACTTAAACCAACAAACATCTCCTTAAATATTATTATTGGAATTTTAAATACTGTAATAAAAATTCAAAACAAAAATTTACCCATGGATTCTTACAATTTAATAAATCACTTATAATAATTTCTAAGAGCAGAGAACAGCCTGATCTCTCCTCTGATCACTTTTGTGAAGCCAAAAACATCCCACCAGCTGTACAATATGGTACGCAAGCTTTTACTGTATGCTCTCCTGGGAAATGATGACTGCCAGTGAATTTTATTTGCTGAGAAACGGGTGTTTCCTGTGTGCATACACCAGCACAGCAAAGCTGCCCCATCTTCAGCAGGTGTGTGGGTACCCAATAGTAGCAGCCACTTTTATCCAGAACTGGCAGTGATGTTTCTCTCAGGTACAGCTGTGGGATTTGTTCTCGCTGGGGATTGCATGAGTGCTGGACCTTCGATTATAGCAATCAACTGTAGAGACCACGTGTCAGGTTCATTCATACATTATTAGAGCCATTATTCCTGAAACGATACCCAGGCTCTTGACATCCCTACTATTTATACCTAAGTCTACCTTTTATATAGCCCAGAGAAATGTAATGATGGAAATTTCAAGAGTGGCAGGGAGGAAGGTACTGCTAAAGGCTAGCAAGATGGGGTTTGCTTTGAGGAGCTCAACTTTCTGACGGGCCAGTGAGGTTTGTTCTCAAGGACTCCCTATCGTTTATGGAGCCTCTCTCTCCCTCCTTCCTCAAGCCTTTATTCTTATTTGAGGGGTTAGCTGATAGAAATTGATAATGTTTTCATGTCCAGGAAGTATTTGTGATTTTATTAAGAAATGCTGAAAAGCCTTTAGGCCCTAAAAGAAATGAATCTTATGGACAATATCATGCTAATAGAGTTTTCCCGAATCACTTCAAATTACACCCCTACCAATTCTACAGCTGACTCAGGTTAAGAAACTAGCCTTTTCTCATTATCGCTTTCCCCAGAAAGGGGAAGACAACCTATTTTTTTTAATAGAATTAAAATTCAAATTGAAGCATAATTCTACTTGATTGTAGCTCTTGTGAAAGATTCTTAGGGGAAAGAATAACATGAAACTTGGGCTGGCTGTTGTTTGTAGATTGGATTTTCAAGGACAGCTCATTCCCATGGTTAATTGGAAGTTAAATGTGTATAAAAAAAAGAGTTGGCCGGGCTGACTCTCCTTATTCTCAAGAGACTTCCAAGTTCTTTTTTCATGAGCACCCAGAATCTTTCCCCTCACTGGGTCCAGATTTTATTCTCAGGGTATCTAACCGGATGATGTAACATCTGTGCTCTCTTTTAAGAACGTGAGAAATGAAGATTTTGCATCTTTCCTCTCTTCGAGTTCTGGGAAATCCAATTAAAACTGCTCAGGCTTTCCTTTTCTTGTTTGCTTTATTTAGAAGGCAACTTGATGGAAGAGTTCCATGGAGGTCTTCCACCTGTGGAAGAAGGTGATAGAAAAATTAGCCTGATTATGGAGTTGTCGACCCAGGTTTCCCTTCAGACTGAGAAGATCACTCAGCTGGAAGAAGTTTTAGAGGAAAAGGAAAGGAAGATTCAGCAGCTGGAAGCTGAGCGGAGACTCTATCCTTCCCAAGAGGTCGAGGACCTTCCAGAATGTTTATAAGAAACCCCAAGAAGCATCACTTCTGTAGTCTCTGATGAGGATTTATAAAGATTCCCAATAAGAAAATAATGAAAGTTTATTAAGTGTCATCAAGGTAAAGTCCAGAACCCAGGTAGTCTCCTCACTGGCAAAGTTCAAGTTCATTCATGGGTTTGAATGTATCCTATAATGTTTGTATTGGAAAGAAATAAAACAAAGGAGGTGTTCAGAAGCAAACACTGAATGTCTCCCCTTTAGATAGCAGTCGTCACGTAAGTCACACCGCTGTAGAATACTATGTTTTTAGACATTCCTGCTAACAGCCGGGGAGAGAGGAACACAAAACTAGACAGATAGTGAAAGAATTTGGCATTGTCCTCTTAACAGACAGAGGTTTGTCAGACGGCAGGGGAGAGGAAGTAGGCAGCTCTCTTGTGAACAGCTCTCTTGTCCTGGAGGACCAGCTTCAAACTGGTCAACTTTAGAGGACTAGAGAGCGGAATCTTCGCCGGCAGAGGAAATGGCCATGAGGTCTGTCCTTTCATGTCCTCAGGAGTTTATTTCTTTATGGCATGCATTTTATTAGCATTAGTGAGGATAGAAAGGAAATAAAACTAAAGCAATAAAAACATAATAAAGAATAGATGAATCAGAGCTGGGGTCCTTTGGGAAAAGTGTCCTGGTACAGCATCTCCCTGGGAAAACACACAACACTGATTTTTTTCCCTTAGGAGCAAGACTAAGACCAAAGCAAAATACACTTTCTGTTATGATTGTACCAGTGAGCTGGGACTGGCAGGAAAACTGGAGAATGGGCGATGGAAAGCTACCCTGTAATTAATGGAATAGAAGGAATCATCTCATATTCCTCTCCCACCCATCCCCCTCAAATGAAATGTTTCCCGCTCAAAGGCAGCAAGTAGGCACTGTGAGGAAGACTTTAGTACTTATTTCTCACTGTTCTGGCACAGCATGTCTCAGGCAAACAGCTCTGTTTCTCTCATAAGTATGACTGTATTGCTACTTCTCGATTTACTTCAACCAGTTCAGCAAATGCTCATCAAAACTCTTCTGTCTTCCAAGCACAATCACAGATGTTAGAAATATCATAGCAAACATGAGAACCATAATTTTTATCATCCAGGAGTTCATAGACACACAAGGGTCTTCTTAAATGTAAGGCTGATTATAATGAGAGATGGGAAATGGAAGAGAGAAAGTGGGTGAATGTGATGTAAACCTGATAGGCACTGTTTCGGCAAAGACTCTCAAATATACTAAGCATGAGAAATCAGGAAGAATCCACATGCTTGGCCTCTGGTTCAATCCCAGGACTATGCATTTTAACGAACACATAGTGTTCCTGATGAATATACTCCAGGAACCTCATTTTAAGGCACGCTGGTTTAGGGATGGTTTTGCTCCCAGACTAATGGACAATCTCCAGAAGGAAAATTGCTTCTTGCAAACCAGAGTGAATCTTCTATACTCTTTAACTAGTGCATAATCTGCTTGTGGATCCTGAATATTTACAAAACAGAGTTTCCAAACTGGATTTTTTTATTATAAAAAAAGGAAATAATTGAGTTTTCAACCATATATGATAATTTGATGATACTGACTCCAGAGGGTCACTACCAAAAAAAACCCCAAAAAACATGGGTCCAGCCAGTAGGCTCTGTTTTTGTCTAAAGCTAGAATCTCCCTGTATTTGTATATACTTTCAGTTTCACCTGCAGTGGCTGCAAATATGCATAGGTGCAGTTTCATAACAGAAATGAAACCAATTTACAACTCACTGATCATGAATATACACTTACCCCAGAAAGTAGTGCAAAGGACTTTCTTACCTTTTCCATGGAGTCTACTTCAATCCCTACAGAATCCACTTCAGAAATCTCTTCTCTCTGGTCCTTCCTTTTTCTCACCTCCCTAAGCCCCATGATCTCCTTGGTCTTCTCTATTCGTCTGGTGCTGACTAGATGTCCCAGTACTAGTATTAAGTTTCTGCCCATTGACCCAGTCACTACAGTGAGACTGAGAATTAGCGTGTTCTTACTGTGTATTTCTGGCAGAAAGCTTCAAATTCTTCCCTTTGTTAGGAAGGGACCATCTGTAAAACAAGACTATCATCTCCACAATTTTGATGTGTTATTATGCTAACCAAGTTCCCATTTCTTTATTTTACCAAAGATTGTCTTCCTCTCATGGGATATCAGGGGTTAGATAGATGGAAAGGAGGGAGGGAGAGAGAGAGGAAATCTCATCCCATCCCAGATAGGAGGATGTTAACTTCCAGATCAGTTTCCCCCAGTTAACGCTCTGCCTAGCCTTCGGTATGCATGCAGACTTACCATGGAGATAAGGTAACAGGCAGAGCAAGAGTGGCTATTAATAATTAATCAAGCCTGTCACCTCTAAATATCCAAGGACCAGCCATGAAAGAAGGCATCGAGGGGTCATATTACCCTGCAAAGCCATCTTTACAAGAAGCTGATCTTGACTCAGGTTGAGGTTACCTCAAAATCTGAAGAAGGGAGGACATGTGGCCCAAAGGTCAGTAGAGGAATCTCTGTTAGTGACGTCTTAGTAACAAGAATTCTTGAAGTATCCAGGGTTTACTGGGGGGGAGGGGACAGGGCAGTGTTACTGCTCTCTGAGAAATTTAAAAGTGGAAAAATTCACATTCCCAGTTGAACCTTTATGCTATTACATGCCCCCAAAGTTCATTTCTATTTTCTGCCATTCCTCTAGGGAATTGAATAGTAAGCTTCAAATTATGCTAAATACCTGGTTCAGACAAACTAAAAATCAGATTATAGCTCACACTGTAAACTCAAATCTCATTTTCTTCTGAGCGAGTTGGGCTGCTGAAGCAGTCCACACTGATCTTGAAAACATCTGGCGTAAATATGACAAGGCAATTAACATGCTGATGACCCTATTTCTTAAGGAAAAATTTAGCAAATCATCAGGTAACATATCTGACTCAAAAATAACTGGAAATGCAGGGAATAAAATATTTAACAAGTAATACAAGCCATTCTCTAATATTCTAAAAACATTTATAGAAATGTATGCATAGTTTTAATTCTCCTTTTCCACCAGTTGTTAACTTTTCTTAGAGAGACAGTTAAATTGAATATGTGATATGTCTAACCTATTTAAGTAAGTGTTGGATTTAACAATTTAGTGTCATTTTTATGTTAGTGTGCTTGCAAATACTTTCATAGCAAGTTGAAATCTTAGCAGCAAACTTGTTAAAGATTAGTGGAAAAATAAGACATTGGAGGAACTGGCCCAGAAATGTGAAGGGGGGTATTCTAGGATTTAGTTCAGTGAAGGCAAAGAAACTATTATACTTTCTATCTAAGTGCATTTCTGAAAAAGAATGAATCCAATCAAATTTTAATTATCTCTTACAGTCCTCTCTGCTTATTCCAACATTTGATCCTTTTCTTCTACATCACACTGAAGTAAAGAATTTTTGCTTTAATGCAACAAATGGAGAAGTGTTGATAAATGTTGTAGGCCTACGTCAAAATAATATTTACTTGGCAATTATCAAGCATAGAGACTACAAAGACAAAACTATTCTAAAAGATACAAGAAAACATTTTAAAAGACTTGGAAAGCCAATGCTTGAGATTCAAAAGTCTGACTCTGATAATTTGAAAATATTAGACAAAACTTTAAAAAGAGGCAAATTATAAAGAATAAATAATTAGTAAAATTTAGCCCTGGTTTTACAACAAAATCTTTAAAAAATTTTAAGATTTCCCAGGCATGACGCAACTTTGCTACAAGAGGAGAATGAAGTTCAAGTAGGAAATAACCTTTTTAAAATAAAAGAACAAGTACACTGGGACAAAGTTCACAGCAAAAGACAGGGCTGGCCACAAAATTTCCCATATCCAACGAAATTAGGACGTTTAGGGTAAAACAAAACAAAACAAAAAATAGTTCTTAATCCCAGTTTCCCAAAGAAGTCATTTTTAAAGCCAGACACTCACTACATTTTCAATAATGTAAACCTGTGGCAGGATGGCCTTTAATTGTCTGACCTTTTCCATCTCTAAGGTTTACATTCGGCTTTTGTTTTTTTAACAAAGAATGACCCTTGGTGCTCAATTCCAATAATATCCAATCCTTCTGTTCTTGGATGGAAAAATCACATGATGTGTGGTCTAATAACTCTTGAATCTGTTTTCCTAAATGTCACAAATAAGCATCACCAATAGCTTATTATGTTTATTACATCACCTTTTTCATAGAATTAAATCACAGGCAGAGGACGACAGCAGAATCGAAGAGAAAGAACTAGCCAGAACAGTGTTTTGGTGTTTGCTTGCTCATTTGTGTTCTGTTTTGTTTTGTTTTAACGTATATGCTTTTAAGAAGTTTGCCCTAGCCCCGCTATTTCCTGTTGTCTTATACATGGCTGCTTAAGACATGTGTCTTACCTGCCTGGCCCTGTAGGGAAATCGGTCTATAACCCCTGCCTGAAACACTCACAATTGTGTATGCCAGGTCTGATTTGGTATGTTGTGGTTGTCACCACAAATTTCAATGTCTTGAGCTTTTGATTTATCATCTCAAATATACATTCAAAATGAGTAATTACATCCTACGTTCATTGTTAATACATATTTCGCTATGTATGATAAAGGACGGAAGACCCAAAGAAAGTCACGAACCAAGAGTTCATTGCATCATCCTCCTTAGTTCAAGGCAGTTTCTAAATCTTTTTACTGCCATGTGGAAGGAAATTCTGACAATAAAATGTCACTTTGTGCACACCACAAGCACAGGTAGGTAGGTAAGTGTTCACTACCAGAACTGGCATTTTCTGAAGGGAAGAATCTTACATATAGACATTCTACTCACTTGATCCACACACCACCCTTTGGGGTCAGTGGCATCAATTCTGTTTTACATAGATGGAGAAGCAAAGGCTATCAGTTAAGTGACAACTGCAAAGATGGCTGGTTCTAACTCTAGCTACTTTTGTCTTCTGTTTAGATGAAAATGTTGGCAATTAGGTCTCCTTTAGTGCATTTAGCAATAACACCTTAAATTTTAAAAACAAAGTAAAAAATTATGCTTCAATTTGTTCTGACAAACTTGTGAGTTATGTGTTTCCCATTTACAGGTGGGAAAACTGACTTTAGAGCTAGAGTCTTAGAGTCCAGACCAGGCATCAGCAAACTACAGCCAGGGGTCCAATCCGGCTGCCATCTGATTTTGCATGGCCCTTGAGCTCAGAATAATTTTTACATTTTTAAGTGGCTGAACGAAAAAAAATCAAAGAATAATATTTGTGAGAACAAATTACATAAAATTTAAAAATTCACTGCCCATAAATTAAGTTTCATTAGAATACAGTCATGCTCATTCATTTAGTTTGTTGTTGGGTTGTTTTCTTGCTACAATGGCAGAGTTGAGTTGTAGGACAGAAATCTGTTGCCAGCAAACCTAAAATATTTGTTATGTGGGCCTTTACAGAAAGAGTTTGCTGACCCCTTGTCTAGAGCAATGAAATGAATTGCTCCAAGTCACATAGCTAGTAAGTTTCAGAAGTAGGCTTGAGTCTGATGTTCTTATTCCAATTTGAGCATTCCTTGTGAATTCAGGGTACAAACACTTTTATACAGATTCATTCCCAACTTGGTATCATAAGAAAAATGTTACCCAGGGCTCCCCACCTCTCACTAAACTTTGGCTAAAAGAATGAGTCAGACATCTTTTCTTATTCTGCAACAGAACACTTTTTCAGATTATTAATATGTTTTTATCCCTGTATTTATCCTATTGTATTCCCACATTTAAAAGGTAGCTTGCTTTGGGTTCCCTTGCTGAGAGCCCCGGAGCTTTGCTGCAGACTGAAAAAAGAAGCTGACTGTGAGATACTTCCTTTCCAGGATTTTGTTTCTAAAGCCTAAGTCCATTAAAAATGCAAATCACAAAGACACCATACCTTCATTCCAAAATTCTTTCAAGATTCATTCTTCTATTGAGTTCTGCTCCCCAAGAAACTTACAGAAATTTGGCAGGATATTTCTATGTTTTACAAATCCACCTTCTTGGTGACTTAACACCTCAGTCCACCATTCTCCCCCTGAGCCACTGCAGCTCAGAGAATGGCTGTCACCTCCTAGCATGTTGTGACTGCCCTCTTCCTCCTCCCACACCTCTGCTCTCCTACCTTGATGGGCTCAGGCCACAGACGGAAGCATCTCCCTGAACTCCCCTAAGCACAGCCAAACAGGCTGAGATATTTGCCAAAACTTTATTAAAATAAAATTTTTTGCTAACAAAGGGTACAAAACAATCACACAGTTGGTTTTAGTTATTTGCAGATCTCTATTTAAGATCGCAAGTTCTCGTCACTTTGTTTTCAGCAGATTTCCATGTGTCAGACACCAGCTTACCTACTACCCTTGACATTTTACTACGGATATTGTATTCCTTCTCCAGAGAGAGGAGCAGCTTTTCACTTCCCTGGGTCCAAAACTATTCATTTTGAATCCCAGGATGATTAATGGTGACAACATTATTCTTCTTCTAGAGAAAACTCCACCCCACCCACAGGGTGTGGTCTGACTACATGAACTTCAACCAGATGTCCCAGAACCTGAGTTATTCAGGCTTAAATGACAACCTCTGTGAGATACCAGTAATCCTACAAATATCTATATTTAGGAGGGAATGTTCTCAACGTGCACGACCTTACAGAGTGCCAAGTATCTCAGTATGTGCATCTGCATTTAGATGCATGGTGACTTTATCCTCCAGAGGTAGGTATTTGCAGTGCCATAATAAATGACCATTTTTTGTGACTTTCTAATAAAGGAAGGCTTTTCTAAAGGTGAATTAAAGCCATAACTCTAGAAATCCAGCTACTGGTAACTCATATGGGAGGTTTTAAGCTAAAACAAAGTCTTTCTCTGCCATGCCAACCTCCATCATTCCCAAGACTTACAGAGCAGCACCACTCTGAGTTGGAATCGAAATCTTCTCACCACACTGTCATTTTTGGTAAATTTTCCTATTTTTTTAAACAGATTAACAGCCAGAGTATGTGTTCCCTCATTTATTCCACAAATATTTGCTAAGTACTTATTATGAGCTTGTACATATTATATGCTCTATCAATCACGTCAGTTGTCTAGATTTAGCCCAAATTTATACATAGAATGATAGAGTTTGCTATTATTTCAGAGATGTTTACTATACTTTTTAGGTTTATTAAATAGTAAGTTCAAGAAATGGCTGGTAAAAAGAAATCAGGAGAGGGAGAGGTTTTCTGTACCATAATTCCTTTTATACATGTATTTGAAATTAGTTAGAAGGATTCTTCTTTTAATTCTCCATGGTATGGACTTTCTTGAGAGGGTGAATGCTGCTTTGTAGGGTCAGGTGACCTTTTGGAGAGCTAGGTCATGTACAATCTGCAGCAGACTGCAGATTCAGGAACCAGAAAAAGGGCTAGGACTTCAGGGCAGATTCAGACCCCTGAAGAAAGGTCTAGAGATGGAGAAGGGCTGCGACTCCCTTTCTTCTCCACCTAACCTCTAACCTGCAAGGATGCCAAGAATTTAAATTAATCCGATTATCCTCTAGGAGTTACTCAATCCTACTATTTTGCCATAGAAACTAAGACCTATTCCATGAGGTTGCTCTCTAGATTGATTGTTGCTATAAACTTTAATAAACTGAGATTCTGCAGAGAGGGAAAAATTTTTTCCTTCTTGGTATTTGCTCCACAATTTTGAAACACAGCAGTTATCTCCTAAAATGTCAGAGTGCCTGTTGAGTCAGGAGCTCAGGTTGTGGAATGGCCATTTGTTATGGTGGGAGTCGTTTCACGTGTCAGATGGTACTGACAGATGCCTGAGACCCCATCAAATGTGGAAATTGATGGGGCCTATACAGTGATGTATACGTTGAGAGAGCATATTCCCATCTGCTATTTTTTTCAGTAAGAACAGGAGAACTCAATGCTTACTGGGAAAATCGAATTAGATTTAAAAAGAGAGCCTGTGTATATACTTAAATTTTCTTTCTTAGTAACTAAAATCAGAAAATAAAATATTTACATTACAAATCAAACAGATGGAAAATCTCTTCCTGGGGATCAACTCCAAGAAACATCTCTTCTCATTAGTACTAGTAAGAACTTTTAATAGGTTGGAATATTTGTTTTTTTCCCCACCAGAAAAATACGTTGTGAATCTGTAAGACTCCTAAGTCCCAAGACATAAATATTCTATTGATTCAGTGAACTCTCTGCAGGAGTAAGTCCTTGGATGAAATGAAAAACATTATGTTACTAAGTGGAAAAGAGACACAATTTATTTTTTTTCTTGGTACTACTATAGTTGGACTTCTATATGTTTGATTAAATTATGGTTTTTCCAGATGTGTCATAAGTAGGCACAATTAACAATGATGGATAAAGACTTAACAGGGAACTGCCAATCGGAACTTCTTTAGCACTGCACCCAGATAAAGGAAAAGAGTGAGTTAAACATTTTGTATTCCTTCCAGCCTGCACTAGTGATGGTGAGGTTTGTTATAAGATGGGCTTGGTAGAATTTTCCCCAGAGTCAGGTTGATTACAATTTGCCCTAACGTGAGATAACTTGGGAATGCACTCCCACACTGTGTCTTGCACAAACCAGATACTCATAGATGCATCTTCTTTCTCTTCTGGTGGCCAAAGTCATGTTGGAGTAAAGGTAGTAACTTTATAAATTAAGTAACTTAATTTTCATCCCTGTCAGAGAGCACTTTATAAATAGACTCTCCATTCTGTTTTATTTCTTTGAAAGAGTTTTACAAAATGACAGTGGGTTGGATAATGAAATGTCACTGATACACCTTTCACCTTAAAAATAATCCACACATAACTAAGAGAACTATCATTAAAAATTCATTTGAAAACACGCCATACTTCCCATCTCCAACAATAGATTTTAATGTTTTATATATATATATATATATATATATATATAATGTAATACCTAAAGTAACCATTAAAAAAGCTGTATAAAAATATACTAAAAATGGTATATGTGAATCAAAATTGAATTCTAAAAAATGCTCAAATAACCCAAAGGAAGGCAAGAGAAAGAAAACAGAGGAGAAAAAAACCCAGAGAGAACAAACAGAAAATAAGGAACAAAATAGCAGGTAAACCCTATAATAGCAGTAGTTACACAAAATGTGAATGGCCTAAAGACACCAATTAAAACACAGAGAGTGGCAGAGCAGATTTAAAACCATGATCAAACTATGCACTGCCTAAAAGAAACTCCTTTCAAATATAACAAATAGAGGCAGGTTAAAAATTTTAAAAAACATGAAAATATAAGCAAACATTGATCAAAGGAAAGCAAAAGCAAGAGTGGCTATATTAATATCAGATAAAGTAGACTTCAGACCAATGAAAATTACCAGAGTTGGAGTTACGATAAAACAGTCTACCAAGAAGACGTAGCAGTGCTGAATGTATACACACCAAACAACAGAGGTGCAAAGCATGTGAAGCAAAATCTGATAGAACTGAAAGGAGAAATGGAAAAATTCACAGTTGAAGATTTCAACACCCCTTTCTCAACAATTGATAGAACAACTCTACAGAAAATCAGCAAGGATACAGAAGAACTCAACTGCACCATTGATCAACAAGGTCTAATCAACACCCAACAAGAGAAGAATACACATTCTTCTTAGGTGCCCACGGAACATATACCAAGACTATATCTTAGGCCATAAAACAAATCTCAACAAATTTTTAAAAAATTGAAATCATATAGAGAGTATTCTCTGCCCACTATGGAAGTAAAATAGAAATCAGTAACAGGAAGAAAACAGGAAAATCTCCAAATTAGAGATTACTTCTAAGTAAGCCATAGGATAAAGAAGTCCCAAGAGAAATTTTAAAATACATTGAACTAAATAAAAATACAACTATCAATATTTGTGGGACACTGCTAAAGCAGTGGTAAGATAGAAATTTACAGCACCAAATGTATATATTATAAAAGAGAAAAAGTCTCAAATCAATAATTAAGCTTCCATCTAGAAAAACTAGAAAAAGAAGAGCAAAATCAACCCAAAGCAAGTATAAGAGAAGGAATGAAATAATAAAGAGCAGAAATCAATGAAATTGAGAACAGAAAAATAATAGAGAACTTCAACGAAACAAAGAGCTAGTTTTTCTGAAAAGATCAATATAGTTGACAACCTCCACAAGACTGACAAAGAGAAAGGAAAAAAGACACGTAATAAGCAGGGGATATCAGTATGGATGATGTAATGAGAATACTGTGAACAACTCCACAAACCTAAATTTGAAAACTTAGATAAAATGAACCAATTAATCAAAAAATATAAACCATCACAACTCTGTCAATAATGAAGTGGATCATTTAAATAGCCCTATAAATATTAAGGAACCTGAATTAATAATGTTAAATCTCTGAAAAAGAAATCCCCAAGCCCAATATTTTACCAGAAAATTCTACCAAATATTTAAAGAAAAGTTAACACCAAATTGTATGTACTCTCTTCTAGAAAATAGAAGAGGAGTGTATTAGTCAGGATTCTCCAGAGAAACAGAACCAATAGAGAGAGAGAGAGAGAGAGAGAGAGAGTGTGTGTGTGTGTGTGTGTGTGTGTGTGTGTATAACAGAGGGAATTTATTTTAGGAAATTGGCTCATATAATTATGGAACCTGGCAAATCCAAAATCCACAAGACAGGCTAGCAGGTTAGAGACCCAGGAAAGAGTCGATGCTACAGTTCATATCCAGAGATAACCTGTTAACACAATCACCCTCCTTCAAGTGGGGTTGGATGAGGTCCCTTGTCATGGAGGGTGATCAGCTTTACTCAATGTCTGCTGGTTTACATGTTAGTCTCATGTAAAAAGTACTTTCAAAGAAACATCTAGAATACTGTTTGATCAAATAGCTGGGTACCAAGATCCGGCCAAGTTGACACATGGAATTAACATCACAAGGAGGGAACACTTTTCAATTCCTGTCATAAAGCTAATATTACCTTGATATCAAAACCAGACAAAGAAAACTAAGGCCAATATACCTGATAAATATAGACTCAAAAATTCCTAAATAAAATATTATCATATTCATTGATGATGAAGAATAATTATACATCATGACCAAGCTGGGTTTATTCCAAAGATGCAAGACTGGTGCAATATTCAAAATTCAGTCAATGTAATCTAGCATATTAACAGGCTTTATAAAAAATCACATGACCATATCAATTAATGCAGAAAACACATTTGACAAAATTCATTATCTATTTATGACTAAAAACTCCCAGAGAAATAGTGATAGAGGGTAACTTAATCAACTTTTTCTCTTCTGAAGAACTTATTCTCTTGATGAAGAGCATCTATAAAAAACTTGCAGGTAACCTTATACTCAGTGATGAAAGACTGAATGCTTTGCTTTCCCCTAAAGATTTGGAACAAGGCAAGGATGTTCAATCTCACCACTCTTATTGAACACAGTGCTGGCAATTTAGCCAGTGCAATAAGGCAAGAAAAGGAAATAAAAGGCATACAGATTGGAAAAGGAGAAATAAAACTGTCCCTATTTGAAGATTTGTAGAAAATCCCAGATATCTACCACAAAAACCTCCTAGGATTAATAAGTAAATTCAGGAAGGTCTCAAGGTACAAGATAAAAATACAAAAGTTATTTTTATTTTCAGGTAGTAGCAATGAACATGTAATAAAAATGCATTGCCATTAGAATTACTTTTTAAAAAAAATTCTTAGGTGTAAATCTAACAAAGCATATACAGGGCTTGTGTGTTGAAAATCACAAAATAGTAATAAAAGAAATCAAAGAAGGTCTAAATAAATGGAGAGACATATTGCCTTCATGGATTAGAAGACTCAACATAGTAAAGATGACAACTCTCCTCAAATTAATATATAGGTTTCTCACAATTCCTATCAAATCCCAATAAGATTTTTTTTTTTACATATTGAAAAGATTATTCTAAAATTTATATGAAAAGACAAAGAAACTAGAATAGGTACACAACTTGGAAATATTTGAAGTAATAAGATCAGAGAACTTTCCAAAATTAATTGTAGTCACTAAATCACAGATCCAGGAAGTTCAGAGTATGCCAAGCAGAATAATGCCTAAATAAATAAACAACCCACACACTTAACACATATCATATTCAAGCTGAAAAAAGCAGAGACAAAGAGAAAATCTTGAATGAAGCCATGGTGGGGGGAACCTCACCTATAGAGAAAAAAGGATAAGACTTCTCATCACAAATGAGGCAAGCAAGAAGAGAATAGAGTGAAATATTCAAAATGTTGAAAAAAAAATACCCTAACCTAGAATTCTATTTTAGCAAGGTCATTCTTCAAAAGTAAAGAAGAAGCCAGGTGGCTCATGCACATAGTCCCAGCTGCGTGGGAGGCTGAGGCAGGAGCAGCTGAACCCAAGAGTTCAAAGAGTTCTCTTGAACCTAAGAGTTCAAAGCTGTAGTGTGCCACGATTGCACCTATGAATAGCCACTGCACTCCAGCCTGGGCAGCATCTCTTAAAAAAAAAGTGAAGACAAAATAAAGACTTTCTCAGAAAAGCAACAAAATCATAGAAATGGAGGACAGATTAGTGGTTGCCAGGTGTTAAGGGCTGGGGAGGAAGTGGGTGTGGTTATAAAAGGGCAACATGAAGTTCCCTGTGGTGATGGAAATGATCTGTACCTTGACAATATCCCAGCTGTGGTTTATGCTGTAGCTTTGTAAGTGCTACCATTGGGTACCACTGGGTACGGAGTATTCAGGATCTCTCTGTATTATTTCTCACATCTGCATGTGAGTCTGCAATTATCTTAAATACAAAGTTTAATAGAAAAAAAACCTCAGTCTGTTCAGAGCTGGTTCTTCTTTATCCTCATTCTGGGGTGGATGCTAACACATTCGGAGACGATGTAAGCAGATGGCACCCCTGCGGCAGTGGGCAGCGGGTGTCCACATAAGAGTCAGGTCCACGCTGAGTCAGCTCCCGCTCCAGGTGTGACTCATCCTGTCTGGCCCACGGAGGGGCTGCATGCCTTGGCCTGGCTCCGAGTAGCATCCTGGCATCCGTCCGCCAACAGGTGGCCTCAACCCCCTGCTAATGACGTAACTCCTCATTCCTACCACAAGTCCATGTAGCCCAGTGGCTCCCCTCAGCTTGTATCAGTGACCCACTTAGTGGCCAGGGAACTTTCACATGCCATTGCCTAAAACTTGAAGAGCACAGAAAACTGAGGAGACTATCTCCGGCCCTCTCCTGCCTCAATCCACTGTGCCACCAGTTCTCATCTACACCTACCAGCTGCTACATCAGGACAGTGTGTGGCGATGGCCATTTCCCTGAGAACTGTTGTCCCTTGGTCCAAACCTTGGTTTTAAGTTTCTCTCTATTTTGCAAAATGCACACTCAGAAAGGCTTCCAAAATATCCACATTTCCCCAGATTTGACCACAAGAGAAAATGGTTCTGAAAGATGCTTCTGAAGTTTTCTGTATTCTTTCTAAACCAGAAATTTTGAATGTAAGAACCAAGACTATGCTACGTCTGTTACTCGGGTTCCATAGCATCTTCCTTTCCTCAGGGCAATGTGCAACTTATGTCTAACTTATCTGTGCTGAAGGGAAATATCCTTGGGTAAATCAGTGAAAAGAAAAGATTTACAGAGTTTGGCAAGAAGGACAAAGTACATAAACTAATACATTGGAGGAGCGGGGTGGCTCTGCCCCTATGGTAAAGCATCTCTTAACTGTACACATTAGCTAGCAAGCTCCCAAGATATTAACACTAGCCTTCTGACGGTCTGCAGGGCTCTGCTCACCCTGCTGCATACAACTTGTCTTTCAATGGTTATACAATCCTGTCACGGAACTTAAGATTCCAGAGTCTCTCTGAAAATATTTATATTAATGTGAATGTTTTTATATTTCTTAAAGGAAAAAGGAAGAAACACATGCAAGGGAAAAAAGCAGCACAAGAGGAAAATCTTGAACAGAAACCTGAGGAAATGGACCATTTGCAACCCCTTGTCTTAATTTTATCTTGACAATAAAGCTTTCGTTTTCCCTTCCTCTGTGCTGTCCTCCAACTTCCTGATACCTTTCACTGTGAGCTAAATCTCTGTCTCCATGTGGACCCTTTGTGATGCCTCCCACTGTGCACACAAAGTTCCTTTCCAGAAACTCAGGCAATATACTGGTTTGATACTAACCAGCTGCTTACTGAGTCACCTCACATCCTGGTGCACAGAACACTACAGGTAATTAACATTGTGAATTCCCTATAAAAATCCAAGCCAAGGTACCCTTAGTCAAAGATTTCAAACACAAGAAAATCCTTTGTGTGAACAGGAAACTGATTTGCGTACTTACTAGACAAACAACTTGTAAGTGAATTGCATTTGTTCTCTTGGCAGCTCTGTTTGTGTAAAGAGGCTTAACTGAAAGATTAAAACAAAGTCTATCTTAAAATATTGCACTGTAAAGCCATACACCTGCCCAGAGTTCAAAGGACGGCAGTCTTACAGGTTGCATAAGCATCTGGAAAGTTTTACATTAGAAGTAGTTCAGGGTAACGAAACTAAACATCTAAGGCCAATCCCCCCGAGTCCAAGGTTTCTTGGGTTGGCAAGGTGAAAAAAGAAAACCAGACTTATCTGCTTCCTGAACGAAGTCCAGCTAGGCTGATAGTATGGAGTGCTTTGGAAACTTCCAACGTTCTGTTAATGAGGGAAACTGATGATTAGTAAAAGACGGGGAAAACATGAAGCCACTTTGGGATTCTGTGACAGATACTGATATCGGATTTTGTTAATTCCAGCAATGATTATGGTTCTCAAAAAAAAAAAATGCTGCTTCCTGGCCTGGATGGTGATTATCCTGTATTTTCTACCAAAGATTATGGGCTGGGAGAAATATAAGTAGATAGAAAACACAGGAAAGCAACAAGGCTGTTCAAGCTTTTAGGCAGGTTGAAACTTTCTGGGAAACTACCCACACACAAGATAATATAACCCAGGTGTGCAGTGGGTGAGGCCCATTCATCTAAGTGTTAAGAAAGTGACTGTTGTTTTTATTACTACCTGCAATTTTCAAATTAATGACCTAATGCTGCACAGGATATATAGACCACCTCATAGAAGATGGTTGAATATTTTTTTAACCCAAAGCAGGAAACGCTCTTGCTGGGCTCTGTCCTCTTCTGAAGCTGCTCTGGGCGCCCTGCCAAGGGCTGCTCGCTGGGCGCCCATTCTCCTTTTCTGATCTCATCCAATCTTTTTGCCTTATGCTCTCACTTCTTTGCTTGCTTCTCTCTTTAATATACCTCCTGCATGTTAGTAATAGAGGCAACCTTCATCCCCTGGCTGTCTGCTCAAAGCCGGGAAGACCAGGGTGGACAGATGCAAAAATCAGTTGTTGGCTTCGTCCTTAAGACACAGAGATACGTAACAATCCACTAAAAGTGAGAGTAGACTGCTCATTCACGAGTCTCTGCGGTGACCGTGTTTCTCTCAGAAGAGACAGACAGTCTGTGGGAACTTGAGCTATTCCTGAGGATCCTTCCCGTGTGGCGTGCAAACAGGCAGGTCACGCGTGGCCTCAAAGCCAGCGGGCCAGCCCCCTGCCCTGCCGGGGGAGTCGCAGGATGCCCAGGGGCAGCCTTCAATCTCGGGCGCCCTGCACAACAAGACACACAATCTCCTGGTAAATTAGGCCTTGTTTCTTTCACTGAAATAATTATGTCTTTATTATTCACTTTCCAGAGAAACTTTCTTTATAAAAGCTCCAAAGCTTAAGCCTCTTAGAAATTTCTCCTCAGTTTTAACAAAGGTTTCAAACCAACCGTACTCAGAGACACGTTCATGATTCAGTCAGTCTCTCTGGCTTCCCTCCTCTTCAAATGCCTGTGCTGCTTCTGGGTAACTGATACATTTGATTTTATACATCCAGCTGAAATCCCCGCAAGTACACTTGCAGGGGGTTGGCTCAGGTAGGTGGGATCACGACAGCCACAGGGAACGCCACCCGGTGGAGTTTCCTTTGCTTTTCCTGTAGAAGAAACTGCGCTGTGTGAGCTGCTCTCCAGGAAGCGCCCCTTCCCCACCACCACGCTGTCCGCTCTGTCAGCTCCTGCTGTTCCACAGGTGGCGGAGCACTCGTGTCCAGATTGTGATTGTACCGCTTCCGAGCTGTGTGACCTTGGGGATGGGTCTTTTTACCTCTCTGGGCCTTGGTTTGTGGCTTAGCACCACACCAAACACGGTCTTATCTGGTCTCCTTCCTGGATTTTTCCCTTGGAGTCAGAGGCCATTTCCACCTAAACTAAAAAAGACAAAACAAAGCATTGCCACACAACTAACAAAAAATGGAGGCCTGCTCCTTGACCCTCCCTGTATAAGATTTCCTATTTCCTGCGGCAGCTGCTGAAATTAGGGATTCACTGCTCAGACAGTTGCTATTGACTCATTTCTCATCCTCCTGTGACGCCCACAACACTTATATAGAGAGAGGGCGAGAGAGAGAGACTTCACAAGCGGTGATGAAAACTTGATAAATGTTGTATGAATGCATGAACCCTACTTAATGGACACTTGAGAGGGTACAACTTTTTAAAAACAGAGATGGACATTCCTGGACCCACAAATATGTTGTTTATATTTAGCAAAGCATTTTGCAACACCAAAGTAACATAACCACAATAACCAACTGACTTCATTGAAAAGATTTAGTGTTTTGAACAAGAATATTCCCTAGGCCATTAGGTTTCCCCATCAATATTGTTCAATGATGAACCCAGAGAGTCCTACTTCCCAAGGTGAAGGAGGGTCAAGTTGTCTTCTCTGTAACACTTATCAGGTGTTTCCTGAATGCCATGTGTCAAAGGCTATTTTTATGCAGAGCCAGAAGTCCTTTGTTGCTACAGCAAAGAATAATAGATCAAAATCCAAGATATAAAAATGATCTAGAAAACACTAAAAGTATAAAAAGTGATAATAACAGTAGCTGTCTAATATGGTCCTGGTGAAGATTAAATGAGATTATATAAGCACAGAGGCTAGTAAGTACTCCACAGACATTAACTATTGTTATTTTTATCAAAGTGTAAAATACCATTTTGAGATCTCACAGAGATGCTGCTAAGCTAAAAATATGCAACTATGCTTATAAATGTGTACTCATGATAAGTGTCTGCTGTCTTTTGATATCCTCTCATCATAAAACATCTCTCTTGATAACAATCCCTAGAAGTAGGGCCTGAGTCAGGGAATTGGGTGCCTGTGAATTATTGAGGGAGCCCTCTCCAGAACAAACCTGTAAAACTTTTTCAGGAGGAAATTAAGATAGGGCAGGGATAAGCGCAGAGCAAGGATGTAGTCTCAGACCAAGCCAAGCCTTACCTTGATGTACAGGGAGGCTCAGGAGCTCAAATCAGACCAAAGGTTGTTGCCCCTTGAGTCTTGGGGACTGGCCTTTTGTACTCCCATTTCCGCCAGTCACTTGTTGTGGGCTGCACCTCCTTTCCCCCACTCCAGAAAAGGGGAAGTGTATAAGTTAGCACAAGTTGCCGTAACAAAACACCATAGACCAGGTGTCTTAAACAGCAGAAATTTACTTCTCACCATTTTGGAGGTTAGAGGCCCCAGATCAAGGTCCAGCAGAGATGGTTTCTGATGAGGTCTGGCTTCCTGGCTTGCATATTTCTACCTTCTCTCTGTGTCCTTACATGGAAGAGAGAAAAAGAAAAATCTCTTTCTTTTCTTCTTATAAAGTCACATTCCTATCGGATTAAGGCCCCACCTCTATGACCTCATTTTACCCTAATTACTTCCTAAAGACTCTATATCTAGTCAGAGTCATTTTAGGGTTAAGGCTTCACCATGTGAATTGTGGGGAGACACAATTCAGTCCATAGCCAGAGGCACATGTGACCATTTGACAGCCAACACTCACAGCAACCGAGGCATGAGTACAAAGGCCAGGTACGGTAGATTGTCAGCAAAAGTGATACTAATTATTCTTCTCTCTGCAGTCATGGTCCTTTCACTATGACTGTGCAACTCCTGCTTTACTCTTTATATTTGGGCTGGCTTTATGAACTATTTTGACTAACAAAATGCAGAGGAAAGGACATTGTGCCAGTTCTAATCCTAGAGCTCAAGAGGCCTGGTGAGCTTCTACGCACTCTCTTGGAACTCTGATGCCACCACAGAAATAAGGCAGGGTTGGCCTACTGCATGATGGCATTGTCCCAGCCGACAGCCAGCCAGCCAGCCACCAGATGCATGAATAGAGCAGACAGCCTCTGTCAATCCTGGAGCTGACCACAGACACATGAGCGAAACCAGCCGAGATTAGCCAAGCCTTGCTGGATCAGCAGAACTGCCCGGCTCACTGGTAGACTTGGGAGCAGTAATGAATGGTGGCTGTGCCCAGCCACTAAGCTTGGGGTGGAAAGCGTGCTTGTTAAACAGCAGCAGATAACTGGTACATCCAATCAAGGGAACCTGGACAGAAATACGGAGTTAATGCCGATTATCAATCATCTTAAAACAATAATTCCTATTGTTTTTCTCTGGGGAGCTTCTTTAAGGAGTACCTGGTTCTATAATTTTTTAAATAATAGAAAAACTTAATCTGTCATAATCAGACATTCTTCTCAGTAAATACTGAATCAGATCCTTACAGTCTAGTATAATTCCTCTCTAGCCCCAAGGACATATCTAGAGTTAAAATCAGCTTTGGCCCAAGGACACTGGTCTCACCTCAATCATTAAAGAAATCCACATGGGGTATAGAAGTAAAGCACAGTACTCAGAGAAAGAATTTCAGGGTTTGATTACTGGCCACCCCACTTTTCATTTGTACAATTTGACAAATAACCTGTCTGAATCAATTTCTTCATGTGCTAAATGAGGACAATATATTTTTAGCCACCAAGAAATTTGTCCAGAGGCTCAAATAAGAGTGGGAAAGTCTAGGTAAAGTGAAAAATGTTTCACAAACATGAGTGAATTCTAGGGGATGAATATGTATCACCACCTTGGAGACTGAGATAAAAAGATAACCAGGAGTCCTTGTTGTTTAAAGGTCTTGAACCTGCCTGAGATAAATGTAAAGTGGCTTTTGAGAAACACGTCCAAAGCCGGAGCCTTTGAGATAAAGGTGGTCCCCAAGTTCTCATTCTGAGGTAGATGATATCTGACATGTGCCTCAGCCAGGGACTCTGATTGATCATGAAGCTAGAAAGAGCATTTGAAGGCATAGCTCAGAATATTTCTGACCTGATTTGAGACATCTGTTCTAAATTCTTCAACAGAGGGAACAATAAAAAGGAAAAGTCCTGGTTGCATATTGAAGTCCTGAACAAAGAGTTGGCTTTCCTGTTCATTGGCTAACCAAATACAAAGGTTTACTCTGAGAGGAAAAAAATCCCATTAAAATGGCGTGCACACACACACACACACACACACACACACACACACACACACACATACATATGTAAAATGAATCTTAACAGAGTGGTAAATTTGAAAGCAATGCCACCAATCAATTTTCTAGAGGATACGCAAGCACTGTCCAGCCATGTAATATGACAAGGTAATATAACAATGCCTGGATACCTTCCAGACAGCCCTTGTGTAGTAGTTCAGACCAGATTGGAAGTCAAATCTAAGAGAGCTGAAGAAGACACAATCACATACAGAAGAAATAGAAGGTCACACAGAGTATGTTTTCCCAACTGTGCCCCAAAATAATCCAAAGAGCAGAGCCAGTGGGAACCAGGGGAAAGAGCAGGAAGAAGACGTTGGGGAGGTGATTAATGAAAGAATATCAAAACATTAGCATCAGTGTCCACCCACGTCCCTGTCATCATGACGGAAGTGGTTACTTCTTAGAGCTGCAAGCTCCAGATTCAAGCCATGAAAACAGCTCTCTAAAGAGGGAATTGGGGCATAGAAAACTCCAGAGTAGCTGAGGTTGGAGAATCAGAGTAGCACTAGGGACATCCTATGGTTACTGTGAGGAGCAAGGACTCCTGGCACTTATGGTCCCACACATGCTTCTGCCCCACAAACTGCCAGGGCCAGGGCTCCTGTAGGCAGAACCCATTTCTGTGTTACATGAGCAGTGATTTTCATTTGGGTTGGAACTCACATCTATAGATAGGAACAGACAACCACAATGTTTAAATATTTGAGGAAACCCAACTGCAAAGACATCAACTATAGTATTAATAATAATAATAATAACAAGAACAAAGTTGTAAACTCAACAAGCAGAAGAATTAACCCCTGGAAAACTGATGGAATCACAGCAAATGAAAGAAAACTGCAAAAGAATATAAACACAAGAGATTAAACAAAACTGCAAAATAAGCATAATTAAGTTCCTCAAATTGGTTTGACGGAATACTGGGTTCAAAAGGAAAGAACAGATTGTAATTAAAAAAGCATCAAGGGAGATCTCCAACGTAAAAAATATGATCACCATCTATTATTGACAGCTCAAAGAGCCCAATGCACAAAGCTGTGGAGTCAAATGGCTGGGAGATAGAGCCAAGTGATTCTCCTATGATATAGTTCAGAAGGACAAAGAAGTGAAAAATGTGGGGGGAAACCTAAAGAATGTGAAGAAGAGATCTGGAAGAATAATCATTCATTTAGTAGGAGTTCCAAAAGAACAGGAGAAAGGGAATGGAGGGAAATTGTGATAAAAACAATAATAGACTAAAGTGTTCTCATCAGATCTTCAGATGAAAAACACCATATTAAAAACAAAAACAAAAACAAAATGCACTAGACTCGTCTTAATGAAATTTCAGAACCCAAACAATGAAGAGAATATCCTAAAAAACTCCAGAGAGACAAAGAACGTATCAATAGGAAACAGAATCAGATGAACACTGAGCTTCTTACTTGCAAATATGGTTGCTAGAAAATCAAGGAACAATATCATCACAATTCTGAGGAAAAGTCATTTTTAATCTATTAAACAGCATTCTATACCTAGCCAAACTCTCACTAAAAGATAAGAACAAGGTAAAGATTAGGGAGCATGTGCTTACATCCTTACTCAGAAAATATATCATTAAAAAGAACTATTTTTCCTATTATTTTATTTTCTGCTTTTTTTACTGTTTTTTCTTTTTTTTTTTCCTTTTTTAGTGATATTTTTCTTTATTGAAGTACACTTTACATATCATGCCTTTACTCCACTTTAAGTGTACAATTAAATGATTTTCAGTGAATTTACAGAGGTGTACAGTTAATCACATAAATCCGTTTTTGAGGAATTCCTTTCCCCTATTGAGATCCCTAATTCTGCTCCCCAACTACTTTTCAAGCATGTCCCACCCCTCCACAGTGTCCACCACATTGCTCAGATGCAGGTTTACCCCCCACCCCCCAAATCCCTAGTGAACACTCCCAGAATTTGAGCACCATAGTGTTAATCAGTCAATACCAATTTGATGGCGAGTACAAGCGGGGCCCATTCTTCGGGTCTTGTGTCACCTCAACAAGCAGATTTTTAAAGGCAAAGGGGGACAAGGAATGGGCTGATACCACATTGC
>CAUYRT010027749.1:0-55594 GCA_963574885.1 Lepilemur ruficaudatus | reverse complement strand
GGGCACATATTGTGCCAGTGACTGTAAATATATACTCTCGATTACTCCTCATCATACCTTACAAGGTAGTCATAGTATAATATGAGCAGCCTGAGTGTCAAAGTGACTAGTGGTATCTTTGAGGTCACAACACTAGAAAGTAGAAGAATCATTTCAAATTTAGGTCTGTTCAGCTTAAAAGGCTTTGTTGTTTCTATACCAGCAGGTGATCTGAGTAATTTGTGTTTGCTGATTTTTTAAGATTCATCAATATTTTTTAACTGTAATAAAATACATATAACATAAAAACAACAAAAAATGTAAGTATAAATGGTATCTACATATAGTCAGTTGAATATTTACAAAATATATAATTTAAGAAATATGAACATAATTAAATTAGTAGACCAAATCATATCTATCTAGTATAATTTGTATTTTTTAACTGTAATCTTTTCTTTCTTGGTAGTCGAACAAAAATTTGGATATATCAATTAATGCATCAAACAACTTTAATCTGAATATTACATGGTCTGTTGGCTCAACAGGTAAAAAATATTTTGGTGTCATGTCTCTTTCACTTGTGTTCCTATCTGGAAGTTACTCTCAGGTGACCTTTTACTGTTAATTAAATAAATGAAATTTTAAAAATATTATATGCCATAAGCTTTGTGCTGTTATTGATAAAAACAAGAAGCAGAAAAATGGATAAAACTTCATTACTTGGTTAACTTTCTCCTTTATCCAATTAAAATTACATGGGTAACCAATATTATATACTGAATTTTTTAAAATGGCAGTGATATGAAATGCTGAGATGTTAATTAAGATAGATAATTTCTTTATTGACTAAAGGAACAGATTTTAATTACTTCATTCACTATTGAAGCTATAAATTTAATTGTTAACCTTAATATTTATATAAAATAATAGAATTCTTCTGTGAATGCTGATAAAAGTAACAACTTATCTATTATTTTCAAACCTAGAAACATACCCTTTCTTGTCAGCTTTAATGATAAGAGTGCCTAAGAATCCTATATATAATGTCTTCCATAATGTTAGTAAATTGGAATTATTGACTTTTTAAAAATATAACTGAGTTTCAGTCTTCATGTTGAATTATGAAAATGTATGCTTTTTATACTTATGTCTTAGTAAAATCTATTGCTTTCCATTTTCTATATCAAAAGTATACTCTTGCATAAATGTGCTAGATATTGTTTTTTATATAGAAAATTTATGGATTTGTACATTTGTTTTATTTCTGAGAATTAAGTCATACTATTTCAATATGTAGAATCATGGATACATAGAATTCAAGGATTAAGAGATCTTTTCTATTCTAGAACCTATACTACATGTGAAAAAAGGAGAAGTTCAGGCAAATATACAGATATTTTATAATATAGTACCAAACATATAATAAATTATTGGTGCTGTGAGTATCATTAATTAAAAAATCATGATAACTTGCCCTGTTAATTTGAAATTTATTTTTGACCAATAAAAACTCTGCAAGAGTTTTAAAATATATCTGTAAAAAATATACATTTCTATATAAAATATTTCTAATTATTTTAGAACAGTAATTTTAATATGCAAAAAATCACATATTTTTTCAAATTTTCAGAACCAAATCTCAGAAATTTTTATTTATCAGTTTGGGAGATAGGATCATGGAATCTGCATTGTAAAAAAGCATATAAGATAATTTTGGAATAGGTGGTCAGTAAAAAATCAATTCAATTACTCAGTATACTAACCCTTCTTTTAAATTTTTAAAATTTATATTAATTTTTTATATTTTATTTAAATTAATTTATAATGTTTTAAGGTCAGGTTCTTTTTTTTTTTTTTTAATACTCAGAATGTGTTTTTGTTTGGTTGGTTGGTTGTTTATTTTAATTTTTGAGACAGAGTCTCATTCTGTTGCCTGGGCTAGAGTGCCGTGTTCTCAGCCTAGCTCACAGCAACCTCAAACTCTTGGGCTCAAGCAATCCTCCTGCCTCAGCCTCCTGAGTAGCTGGGACTACAGATGCACAGCACCATGCCAAGCTAATTTTTTTCTATTTTTAGTAGAGACTGGTTCTTACTCTTGCTCAGGCTAGTCTCGAACTCCTGACCTCCAGCAATCCTCGGCTTCCCAGAGTGCTAGGTTTATAGTTGTGAGCCACCCCTCCTGGCCTCACTATACTAATTCTAATTATTTTTACTGTTTATTAAAGTGGAGGTCTTGCTAAGATTGTTGGAAATGCTTTGTTCCATTTGCTTAACTTCATTAAATATTTATTGAGTGCCCAATATGTGTTTAATTGAAGATTTAGTTCATGTTTTAAATTATGACCTCCACCCTATTTGTTTAAAGTAGTAATGGTTCAATTTGTGGTAAGACAAATAAATTGATTTCTTTTCCATATTTTAATTGGATTGAGACACATGAAAATAAGATCTGATTTGTTTTTAGATGCTCTGTGAAGTAATAAGTCGAAAGAGCTCAGTTTCCAGGGCCCCATATACTTGAGTTCAAAGGATTTTACTGCTTAGTAGCTAAAAACTTGGGGCAAGTGCTTTAATCTTTCTGAGGCTCAGGTTCTAATTTGAAAAGTAAACATGGTAACACCTCTGAGATAGAATTGTTATTATTATAGAAAAGAATATAAAGTCTCTAAGCCAGTGCCTAGTACACAGCACTTAATCAGTTGTAGTATTATTAAAAATAATTTTATGCTAATTCTATTTCCATTATATTTATGGCAAACTTATTTTATTTATTTTTCATTTAAAATTGTAAACATGAGTATATTTTGATAATTACATTTTTATAAGAGTATTTATAAAAAAACTAAACTAAATGTAGTATTTTTAAGTTCATAAAGATGTTTCCTAATATTAATTATTTAAATTTGTCATTATTGTTTACATTTTAGCTGGAACAATATCTGGGGAGGAAATTCCTATAATTTCCAAGACAAATATAAAGGAATACAGAGATAGTTTTTCCTATGAAAAATTTAACTTTAGAAGCAATCCTAATATTACATTCTATGTGTATGTCAGCAACTTTTCCTGGCCTATTAAAATACAGGTAAGTGTTAAGAGTATTTACTTCTAATGACCATTGAGTACTTTCATTGCAAAAAGAATCTTGTTTTTGTCCCAAATGATGGTATATATACATTTCTTGACTTGAGTAATACAAAAACATGTATTGACTCTTGATTAAAAAATGTTTATGAATATATGCGACAGTGACTGTCTCTTTTCTTACAACTTCATTTGAAATTATTTGCTGTTTTAGTAATATTATTTTTGCTTTAGTATATATGAACATAATTAAATCTTTAACGATTTAGGATAGTAATGTTTAAGTTACCTCTTTAAGACCCACTACCTCTCAACATTGATTTCTAATCCTATCTTCTATGTATGTTGTATGTTTCATTTTTTTATGGTTAGTAGTAGGCTGCTGAAGACTTCAGATTTTTCTTTAGAAAACAATTGAGTTGTTCTTTCTATCTTGAAGTAGTCAGGTTTATGTTATTAATTTATGCTTTCATGAAAGAAAAGCCTATGTGTTGAGATGCTAGGATTTGCTCATTTATTCATTTCTTTATGACCGATTGATTAGATTGAATTTACATGAGGTATTTGAATAGCTTATATGTGCCAACGCCTTTTCAAGACTTTTATGTTTTAAAATTTTGATTTATAGATTATGCCTTCCCCTTAAATTAATAAATTAATAAATTACAGCTTATGCTTTGTGACTAGAAGTGTTTGCAAGTTTTATTTATATTAATTTCTGTATGATCATTTGTGGGAAGAGTGAGTGATTTTTAAAATCATGTTTACTCGAAAAAATTTTTCCTCTTCTTTGTAAGGTTGATTTAACACCTAAATTAAAGTAATTACATAACTGTTTAAGAAGTATTAGTATAAATTACTGCTCAGTAAACTTTCATATGGAAATTAATTTGAGACATTTATTTCTTCATTGCAGTGTGAGTGATTTAGATTCTGAGACAATCAGAAAAATGCCAGAAATATTTCCATATAGGATTAAAAAAGTTTGATATTGCAGATATATAATTTTATGTCCTAAGATTCATATAGAAATATTGATCAGATTGTACTTGTTTTATTCAAATTACGATTGAAGGGAAAATGGCCTCATCTGTAGACCTTAGTAAATAGTAACTAAAATTGATATGATTGTTATATTTTTAATTGTTTTCTATCTTTTATTTCTTGGTTACCTAATTATATTTTATTTTTAAACCATTACATAGTTACTTTATAATGTTCATGAATATTTAATGGTTAGAAATTAACTTTCTAAATTGTATTTTCTTTTGAGAACATATTAGTAATCTCTTCTATAAGCCAAACCAAAATTTGTGTAATGAGGTTGAAATATTCCACTCCCCCAAAATAATACAATATGGAAAATAAATGGTATAGTCAAGATATGTAGAGCCTAATTCTTATTCTTTATTAAAATCATTACATTTCTCTTAAGGAATATATTATATTAAAGCATTTATGTGTTTATTTATAGGACTATAATAAACTTTCAATTATTATACTTGAAGTAGTAAAATTATTTTGAGATTTTAAATCCTGGAAACCACTATTCTGTTTCAATAAGTTCAACTTTTTTAGATTACACATATAAGTAATATGTAGTATTTATCTTTCTGTGACTGATTTATTTACTTGCTATAATGTCCTTCAGGTTTATCCATGTTGTCACAAATGGCAAAATTTTCTTTTTTAAGGCTGAATAATATTCTATTGTGTGTGTGTGTATCATAATTTTTAATGCATTCATCTATCCATGGACACTTAGCCTGTTTCCATATCTTGGCTATTGGGAGTAATGCTGAAAAGAGCAGAGGAGTACAAATATCTCTGAGATAGTGATTTCATTTCCTTCAAATATATACCTAGTAGTGAGATTGCAGGATCATTGGTAGTTTTATTTTTAATTTTTGGAGGAACCTCCACACTGTTTCCCATAATGTCTCTAACAGTTTACGTTTTCAGCGATGGTGTGCAAGGATTCTCTTTGCTCCAAATCCATTCCAACAATTTTTATCTCTTATATTTTTGATAATAGCTATCCTAACAGTTGTGAGGTGATTTCTCTTTGTGGTTTTAATTTGCATTTCTCTGACAGTTAGTGATGTTGAGCACCATTTTATATACCTGTTGGCCATTTGCATGTCTTTGGAGAAATGTCTATTTAGGTCCTTTGCAAATTTTTTATTGGGTTGTTTTTTAGTTACTGAGTTCTATGATTTCCTTATATATTTTGGATGTTAACCCCGTATGCAATAGATACTTTCAAACATTTTCTTCCTTTCTGTAGGTTGCATTTTCATTTTGTTGATTATTTCTTTTGCTGTGCAGAAGTTTTTTAGTTTGATGCAGTCCCATTTGTTCATTTTTGCTTTTCTTGCCTGTGCTTTGGTACTGTATCCAAAAAATTATTGATAAGACTAATGTCAAGGAGCTCATTCCCTATATGTTCAAATCTCTGACTAATTGTGGATTAGTTTATTTGTTCTTATAGTTCTATTACTTTTTACCTCACGTATTTTGAAGCTCTATTATTTAAATGCACAAACATTTTGGATTCTTATATCTTCTTGATAAAATTATTTCTTTTTTAAATTTTTATGGATACATAATGGTTGTACATATTTATGGGGTGCATGTGATATTTTGATATAAGCATACAATGTGTAATGATCAAATTAGGATAGTTGGGATATCTGTCTAACTGTATTTTTATCCCATTAACATATACCCTCTCCTTACTTTACTTCTCAGCTTCTGATAACCATTATTCTATCCTCTATCTCCATGAGATCATTTTTTTAAAACTCCCACATATGAGTGACAACATGTGATATTTGTCTTTCTGTGCTTGGCTTATTTCACTTAACATGATGTCCTCCAGTTACATCCATGTTGTTGCAGATTACAGGATTTTATTTTTGTTTATGGCTGAATAATATTCCACTGTGTATATGCACTACATTTTCTTTATCCATTCATCTGTTGATGGATATTTAGGTATATTCCATATCTTGGCTATTGTGAACAGTGCCGCAGTAAAAATAGGAATGTAGATATGTCTTCAACGTACTGATTTTCTTTCTTTTGAAAATATACCTCGCAATGGGATTGCTAGATCATATGGTAGTTCTGTTTTGAGTTTATTGAGGAACATCCATGATGTTCTTTGTAGTTGTTGCGCTAATTTGCATTGCTACCGAAGTATACAAGTGTTCCTTCTTCTCCGCACCTTGCCAGCATCCATCATTTTTTGTTTTTTTATAAAAGCCATTTTAACTGGGGCAAGATGGTATCTAATTGTGCTTTTGATTTGCATTTCTCTGATGGTTTGTGATTTTAAACATTTTTATTATTATACTTGTTGGCAAATTGTATGTCTTCTTTTGAGAAAAAGAAAAAGCTGAAAGCATCTTATATCACTCCATAGCTCAAAACCTTCCATAGGTTCCCATTGCCCTTATGATATATTTCAAACTCTGTATCTTGGCTAAGGACCTAGGTGACTTGGTTTCTGCTTGCTAATCTGAATTTACTTTCAACTAGTCTGCCCCTTGCTCACAATACTCCAGCTCTGTGACATCCCTTAAACGTGTAGCCCAAGCATCATTTTATAGCTGGTAAACCTCTATCAACAGAACTTTGTGTGATTTTAAACTACTTATTATTTGGATATCAGCTCATATTTCACCTCTATAGTGAAATCAGCTATATCCACCCGATTCAAATTAGCCACAATTCTTCTATTTTATATCATCTCTTTGTTTTCCTCAAAACACGTATCACTGTAAAAAATTATGATATACACTTACGAGTTTATTTGGTTATTTTCTCTCTCCTGCTATTAGAGAGCAAACTCAAAATAATAGGAACTTTTTAAAAATTCACAATGGTGTCACCAGCAACTAGAAGAGAACTCGATTAATCAACATTTCTTTGAGTATTTTTTCATGATTTTAAATAACTGAATAGATATAAGTTCTGAAATAAATATGCATATTAATAATTTCTTCCATAATTTGGCCATTATCAAATTCTTCTTGTATCTCCAGAAATTATGATTTTACTTATGTGGACTGTGTTTTTGGTGCATATAGGTTTATTATTGTAATATCTTCTTTGTCCCCATGTTCTATTTGACCAGGTTTTGACTTTGAATTTCACTGTGCTATTAATGTATCCTATCCGCCTTGTTGTTGTTGTAGTTTTTAAGTGCCTATAGTATCATTTTACAATACTTTATATTTTCAGTAACAGTGTGTCACTGCTGTAGATGTGTTTTCTGTTAAAAACATCAAGCTGCATTATACCTTGTAATATACTGTAAACACATTTGTGTTTCAACGGTGATTCAGTCTGCTCACATTTAGTACAATTGTTTATATACTGTATTTTTTTTTTAGTTTTATGTTATATTATTTATGTGTGACTTCATCTGTTCTCTTTTCTATATATTTGCTAATTTATTCAAGCTTTTGCTTAGGCTCCTTTTACCCCCTTTTCATTTATATGTTTATCAACACTGTATAAGGGTACTTTCCTATTCCAATTTTTCTTAATCACATTAATTGTCTTTATTGTGACTTCAAAATAATTATCCTTTTGAAGATTATCCTGTTAGTTATTAATTGATGTATCAAGAATTCTCTCACCGTTAATTTAAGTTCTTGTTGACAATTTTGTTTGATAAGCTCCATTTCTACCACTTTCTTATGGACAATCGCCTGTGGAGAAAATTCATTCTTTTCCACATTAAAAAGATGCTTTTAAAAAATCTTTTAAGATAATTTCACATATAACCAATCTCCTGTACCAATTATCTTTCTTCAGTCTCTATATAAGTGCTTTATAATTCAATTGCTTATAAGCTTGCTGGAAATGAATACTACTATATTTAAGCTTGTATGTATGTGTCAAAAAAGTAACCATCTTCTCAATTGACTGTAATTCATTATATTATATAAGAAATACTGATATTGCTTATTTTAGAATTCCATTTAAATTCTTTAGTGTTCTTTCCTTGCATTGAAAGCTGGGACAATTGTAGAACTCATTTCTTTGTCTGTCTGTCTGTCTTTCTTCTCTTCCCTCCTCTCCCTCCCCTCCCCTTTTCTTTTCTTTCTTTACAAAATGTATTAGATTTATTATTAACATAAAATGTACTTAGCCATTGCTCAGGGATTATTGTCCACTGCCACTTGTCCAATGTCTGAAATTAGTTGTTTCATATATTTTGTCCAGTTTTCTAGTTGTTTAAGGCAAGAGAGAAAACTCATTCCTGTTAGTCCATTTTGACTAGAAGTGGGAATTCCATTATGTATTTTTGGAAGGTTTTCATAAAAGATTATTAAAAGAAAAAGACATCTAAATATTTTAATGGTTTAACTTCAGCTATACGGGAAAACTCACTTATGTTGACAATGTCATTTAAGCATGATACAAAAGTTTAATGATATTTATTATGTTATTATTATATGCCACATGTTATGGTAAATATTAAATTTCTATTTAGTTAATTTTTTTCTCTAACATGAGGTTAATTATTTTATTGTATCTATTCACATATGGGAAAACTGAGACACAAATAGACTAGGTGATCAAAATATACAGGGCAAGTAAGTAATAAGCTGCATTTTAAAATCAGTTATACTCTATTTAGAGGGGACATTATTGACTAATACACTATAAAATACTTCTTCAAGAAGGTGTTACAGTATGATTTCTGTAATGTGTAATTTGGGAACAATTTTAACTTATTGGCTAGTTTTACTTTTCAAAACTAATTTCTCATTAACATGAAGTTTTAAAATGATGTAACATATTTTAACACTTTGATGTATAACCAAATATTTGTATGTATGCATGCAGTTTCCTAGATGAGGATATATAGGGAAAAAAATTCCCCAGTTTCTTTAATGGAGTTGAATTTATACTTTCGGTTTATAAGCAATTATCAATTGTATTAATCAAAAATATAATCATTAACAGATGAAGAAACTAATTTGCATGTTCTAGTTAGGCACATTTAATCTGTTATAGCATTTTACGTGAAACTCTCAGCATATACTCTTGAAGTAATTTTTGAATGGCTTTTTAACCATGTAATTTCCTAGTCTATATAAGATCATCTTTAGTATTTGAATATAGTAGGCATTCTAGATAAAGTTTTAATTCTATCATACATTTGATTTTTAATATGATGATCCAAATGTCTTTATGATATAGAAATATTGTATTTACAAATGCCATGAAGCATCACCTTACCACAGGTTTTAGAGAAGAACATACATTCAGTAAGTTTCAAACTTTTTTTATTTTGATTTTTCAGATTGCATTCTCACAACACAATACAATCATGGATCTTGTGCAGTTTTTTGTCACCTTCTTCAGGTAATTTACTTCTACCGACTTTGAATTTGTTAAGCCTATATTCTGATACATGACCTGTCAATCTGTTAGATAATTTAGCAATTATTTCACCTTAAAATATCATGTAGCATATCTTGAATAGTTTTATGTGCTTAAATATAGACCACAGAGAGAAAGAACATATCTGAAATGTATGTGTATAAGACTATTTGACTGTTATACTATTTAATAGCTAATGGGTGCAGTGGAAAGAGAATAACTCTTTGTCCTCCTGCTACATAAACAATAAAAGCCTGCTTTAATTAATGAAATTAACAGTGCATGTACCTCATGGATTAGTTACATCTATAAGAGTTAAATCAATTCTTTCTTAGGTAATTATCATATGTGCTTAGCAACTTGCTAAAGTCTGTGTTGAATGAGAAAAATTATGTATTGTCTATCCTGAAGGAATTTGCAGTCTGGAAGTACTATGTATGATTTTGAATAAAGCATAATTTCCCAGAACATTAGTTATGTGAGATATTAATAATAGGTTCATATTAAAAGGTTCTATAATTAAAGAACTTTTGAAAATGCAATGTATACTAAAGTTAAATAGGGTTCTTTTGGTTGGTTTTCGACAGAAATTACTTCTTAAGAGTTTTTAACATGCTAATTTGCAATGTATCTTTCTAAAACTGAGGGTAGAGTTTATAGCATTTCTCAAAACATGAAAACTCTTTTTAGAGAAAATTTATTTTCATTTCCTTGGGATATATAAAGAAACACTCAGGGATAAAAAAAGCTGAGTTTCAGTGATAAAATATGTGTGTTGTGGAATCTGGGATCCTCTGGATTGGAAGAGATTTTTTTTTGTTAACATAGTTATGGATGTGTACAGCTTATGCTGGTTCTTTGGGTGCCTTTGAGCAAATTACACAAATGTGACTACTCCTTCTGGTAAACATAGCCCCACATCATGGCATGTAACTTTGAAAACAGAGCTCTGTATGAATTTTGACCAATACTCACCCACTTGGCAGGGCAGACTTATACAATAAAGACCTGTACAACTCAATCCTTGATATAGATGATGTGTCAGGCACTTTGCTAAACACCAAGTAAACATTATCTTGTTGGTTGTCTTGTCCAGACACATATACAGTACTTAAATTCCTAAGACCTTCTCCATATGACTCTGTAAACATTTTCTGTTAAGGACCAGGTTTTAAATATTTCAGGACTTGTGGGCTCTATGGTTTTTGTTCCATCTACACAGCTCTTCAGCTATGGTACTAAAGCAACCAGAGCCAATATGGCAACAATTGGGAGTGGCTGTGTTCCAATAAAACTTTATTGTAAAAACATCTGGTGGATTGGATTCAGCCTGTGGACATAATTTGCCCAACCCCTGATCTAGTTTATGCCTAAATGCCTTTAATGACAGGAACTCACTAGTTCCTAAGATAGCATTTTTCTATCATCACATAACTAATTATTCTTTATCATTGAGCTTAAATCTGTCTCCCTGTGATATCTCTCCTGATTTATCCATATGGGCCCATACATAACAATTCTAACCCCTCATCTCCATTTCCAGCCCTTAAGATTTTTAAACTCTTTTCTCCAATTTACACATTCCCTGTACATTTATCCACTTCTTTTGTCAAAACCTTTGTCATACTGGTCACTTTGCTCTGAAAACAGTCATGTTTGTCTATGTCTCTTAAAAATCATAATTTCTATAATTTAATGTTATAAATGTGTTTATCACTGATATGTGTAAAAAGTATATTCATACTTTAAATTTGTTCCTTAAAAATGAAATTGGAGGGAATACCTTAAGTATAGCTAATGTTTTATGACTTTGTCGTTTAGAATATAAATGAATTTTAAGGCTATTACCGAAGTTACAGTATGTTTTTAGAAAGTACTAGAAGTTACAATTGAACGAGCATTATTTAATGCATTAAAAATGAAACAATTTTGTGACGCAGAATCATGTGGCTGGAAATTCATTGAAAAGTTCAATTACGTGTAAAAATTCACAAAGCTGAATATATATGTAAATTATTTAAATGTTTAGGGTGTATTTTAAGCTTTTGAGCTTGTGTGCATATTTAAATTCAATAGCTCTTTTATTAAGTAAAAGAAAGCTAGTATTAATACATACCACGTCTTAGAGATGATCCTATTTGCTAGGTTGTCATCATGGGCAATGTGAAATAAAATATTCTAATCATTGTGTGAGATAAAATATATTTGATAGGTTTTTTGTCATTTAAATTTTTTCCAGTAGTGAAATGTAAATTAGATTACTTAAAAATCATCTCATTGTTAAAAAAAATGGATTGAATATTTTGAAGTTTATTAATTATTGATTTTTATAAGGCCACTGCTAAATTATAAAAGATTTTTTAAATAGGTTAACATTTATGGATACCCTTCAATCAGGCCATTATTGCTGCTATTGCTGTTTCTAATGAAGTCATTGGGGTAGCAGAGGTGAATGTGTCAGCTTTTCAGGCTAGCCATAGCTCTATGGTGTCCAGTTCTCCAACTCCGTGTTAGTTTTTTTAACTGTATATTGTGTATAGTTCTCGTGGTAAACATAGTTGGGCCAGTACTAGGAAGATTGTTTATAAACATGGCTCTGATCTTAGCTTTTTGTGCCATCTTAAGTAAGTCACTGTCTTAGTCCATTTATGTTGCTATAAAGGAATACCTGAGTCTGGGTAATTTATAATGAAAAGAGGTTTATTTGGTTTACGGTTCTGCATGCTGTTCAAGAAGCATGGCGCCAACATCTGCATTTTGGGAGGGCCTCAAGTTATTTCCACTCACGAGAGAAAGGGAAGGGAAGCTGGTATGTGCAGAGCCCACATAGCAAGAAAGGAGGCAAGAGAGAAAGGAGGGAGGTGCCAGACTCTTTTAAACAACTTGCTCTCTTGGTAACTAATAGACAAAGAATTCACTGATTACCACAAGGAGGGCCCCAAGCCATTCAGGAGGGATGTGTTCCTCTTTTCCCTCCCACCTCCCATGACCAAAACACCTCCCATTAGGCCCCACCTCCAACATTGGGGATCAAACTTCAACATGAAGTTTGGAGGGTCAAATATCCAAACTATTGCAATCATCTAGCTTCTCTAAATCTTTTTTTTCATTCAATGAATTTAAGGACTTCTGTTGTTGTTAGAGTATATAAAATAACACAGTGAATGATTAGAAAACTGAAAGGAATTATATTTTAAAGAAACTCTTCCTTTTTCTGGTGTATAAAATAGAAAATTAAGTGTGTTTGAGTCAGAAAAGTCTGAATTATTTATTTGAAAGAAATAAACTAAACAAAGACATGTAGAGACCACTGCCCCTGTACCTTCTAGCTTTTTAATGGTTGTACTAATTTTCACTATACCACTGGATGACATATTTTTTATTTACTACCTTGTCCACATGGGGGCATTTTCATAGGTTACCACTTGGTCTTTCCCACTGTGACTGATCTCACTCTATGAGCCAGGGACACAATGTACGGGTTACTCCAACCATCTTGTACATCAATTTTAGTTATAAACTCAGTGACTGGGGAAATGACCACTGGGTGGACCATAGACATGGTTAGTGCACTGTGAGCCAGAATTTAGTCAGAATTTTTTATCTGCCACACTGCCTCCCCCACTCACCAGACACCCAACTCTAAAAAGGGACCCCATTGACATTTTGAGTCCTTAGGTATCTATGTCACCTCTAACCTCATGTCCAGTAGTACTCAGAATGTGCTTATTCCCCTTGCACTGTGTATGTCCCATGTATATACCTGTATAAATACTCATGCATATGGTGTAGGTCTCTTCAGGGATCATTTTATCTACTTTTCAAGATGTTTTAAGGTCCTTCTTTCTATGGACCCAGCCACCTCTTTAATCAGTGGGTTCTGGATTTGAAATTAGCCAAAGTCTGTGAACTGAGCCGAGGATCCTGACTTTCTATTGAGGCAACCACCTTTAGCCTCCTGTTCCTCTATTCTTACTTAAAATACCAAAATACTCTGCCCACCTATTTTGATCTTCAGGAGACTATGCTTTATTAATCATCCCTACAGCTCTTTGTGGGTCAGCCCCTTGGCAGATCCTCCAATCTTGATGATCTAATTGTAATAATTGTGGCTTCCAGGTTTTGGCAGTTAAGCCCTGACACCTGTCCCCTATTACTTTGGGCCCCCCATGACTTTATGACTATTAACAAACCTAGCCTTGTGAGTGTCTCTCCTATTTTCAGCCCTGGTATGTAGTAGAAATCCAACTCTAAACTTCTTTATAATGCCTGTGCCCCTCTGATTAGCGTATTCCTAATGATCTCAGTGAATGGTGTATTCTCTGGGCCCTCCCATGGAACATGACCTTCTGATAGTACTTTTAGCTTTATATAATTCGAGCCACTCCAGTGTGTTCCTTTCTCTTGACTTTTTTTATTCCTTTATCTTCAATATGCCAGAGCAATTCAAGCACTTCAATTTCACTATGTATTGGCCATGGCATTTTTCAGGCTTCTCTGTGTTACTCTAGCAACAGGTTTGCCCCATTTCTTGGAGTCCTTAGTATGGTATTACATCTCCTGTGCTCCTCTAAATATGCACCAAAATCAATGATTTTTTTATTTATTTAGTCTTATGTTTCATTTCCCTTGATCAAATACCACGAAACTCCAAATCTGGTCATACTCCCATGGCTCCGGCCAATAAATGCTAGCTAATTGTTGCAGCTGTTTCAAGTGTGCAATATATTTTCTCTTTTATCAGGCTCAGTTGAGTTATACTTTGATTAAGCTCTATTATCAGTCTGGCAACCAATGGAGGCAGTGTGACAGCTTGTGAGGAGAGCACCTGTTACCTCAGAGGGAAGAGAGTTTTTCAGTGTCTTCCAGCCTGATGAAAGTACTAGCTATTACTAGGGAAGGCAGCTGTAAACCCAACATCTTCAGAAGTATCCATCTAGGTATTCCTGTCCCATATTTCAGTGTCCCAGGTCTTCCCAACTATGGTCCTTACTTTTGCATAACAGAACTGCTTTAGTTGAGCATTCTGTCATCTCGGGAGCTCTGCAACTCTAACAGTTAGATCTCCAGCCTGCTGCTCACCCATGTTGGCTCTTTTGCTGTCAGACATATGGGCCTCATTTAAAGCTGTAAAAGAGACCCTTGGCTCTTATATTTAGCCAGTAATATTTGTTAATGCCCTTTAGTCTGTCATTATATCTCTGCAGGTATCAATACAGCATAATAGTAATCAGCCAACTCCACTCTCTTTTGAAGGTGTTTTCCTTATCTCTCAAATGCCTGAATTACTAAACTTACAAATATTTTCTCCAACAAGACATTTTCTCATTTCACCAGTGGTGAAATCTTAACAATTTGAGCCTTTGCCCAGGACTGTCAGTGCTCCACTTACCAACATGGATGTTGTTCTCTTACCCTGCCAATCAGTGAGTGAGTCAGTTCCAAATCTTCATCTTACCTCCTGTTTACTCAGACCACAAGTCTCTGGAGAAGCAGACACCAAGATCAGATTAGATAAGCAATAAATGTGTTAGGGGAAACTCCTGTGAGGGAAGAGTGGGAGGGAGCAGGGGAGATGGTGGGAGAGCTTTCAGACCACAGTGCCCCTCTGCCTTTGAAGGAGAGCAGGAAGAAAGGGAGGTTGAGTGAAAGAGCCTGGCAGTGCAGGGCAGTTCTAAGAAAGTTTAACAAGACCAATGTGTTTCCTTGCACAAAAGTCACCTATCAGAAAAGTCTTGCATCTCCCAGGAACAAGCCTACCCTGGTACCTCTGCCAGGCTCAGTCATTGACTGAGAATAGCCCTTGGGAAATGGGCCCCAGTGTTAATACAGAGATGGGTTTGAGAATTCAGTGGCCAAGGCCACGGGCTAATTATGCTCTCCACAGTCAGAGATTGGAGAGGTACATTTTAATGGTTGGCACAATAGAGTTATTTGTTAATTGACAGTGGGTAGAACTGGCCTGTAAAACCTGTAAAAATGAATTTGGTAAGGCTTTTAAATTTTTGTATAATTTGTATTTTGGGGGGGTAGATTTTTAAATTTGATTAAATTTCAGTAATATTTATGAGTCTACTTGGGTTTTCTATTTTTTCTTGACCTAGTTGATAATTTATCTTTTTAAAGAAATTGCTTTATTTTATTTTACAAATTTATTGACATGTTTCTAATATTAATATTCTAAAATTTTCTTTTATTAGAGTTATGCCTCCCTTTTCACTGAAAATTTTGCCTATTTTTCCCATTTCATTTTTTTTTTTTATTGATAAGCCATGAAAGAGCTTTGATAGTGTTGGTAATCTTTTAAAAAAATTTCAAGGCTCCTCACCATTGTTTTATTGTTTTCTGATTCATTATTTTCTGTTCTTATTTCTTCTACTTTTTGGGGTTACTATATTATTATTATTCTTTTTTTTAATTTCTTCATTTGAAAGTGTAATCAAGCTCACTGATTTCTAGCTGTATAGTGCTCATATATGCATTTATAGCTAACTATTTTTAATATCTTGCTTCAACTGCATTCCATGACCTTCATTAGTAGTATGCTGGCCTCATAGAATGATTTAGAAATTTTTCCCTCCTCTTAAATTTTAGGGAAAGGTTTGAGAAGGACTGATGTTAGCTCTTTTGAAATTTTGGTAGCATTTACTAGTGAAGCCATTGAGTCCAGGTTTTTCTTTTGTTGGACTATATCTTTGATTACTGATTCAATCTCCTTACTAGTTATAGGTTTATTTAGTTTTTCTGTTTTTTCACTATTCAGTCTTAGTAAGTTTTGTGTTTCTAGGAATTTGTCTATTTCATCTAGATTATCCAACTTGTTGTTGTCTAATTGTTCTTAGCACTCTCTTATAATTATCATTTTTATTTCTGTAGAATTAGCAGGAATGTCCCCACTTTCATTTCTAATTCTAGTAATTTGGGTTTTCCATTTTTTTTCTTAGTCACTCTTGCTAAAATTTTGCTAACTTTTTTTGTTATTTTTGAAGAATTGACTTTTGGTATTGTTGATTTTCCCTATTTTCCTATTTTCTAGATTGTTTATATGTGCTGTAATATTTATTATTTCTTTCCTTCTGCCACCTTTGAATTTAGTTTGTTCTTCTTGTAAGAAAAGGAAAATATTGTAAAATTTTGTAATGAATATTTTGTAAATTAAGGTACATTTAGCTACAATTTCCCATTTCCCATGTTTATGGCTACTTTTGGGACACCCTGTATATTTCCCTAGCCAACATTAATTTAATCAACATCTCTTTTCTCCTCCTGAATCACATAGGAGCACTAGAAACTTTGGAACTTTCAGTTTTATATAACATTGTCTAATTTTTAAACATGTTTTCTAATTTAATTTGATTTTTAAACAGCTTTTTTGAGATATAATTCACATACAATACACTCTGTCCTTTAAAGGGCATAATTGAATGGTTGTACGACTACCATCACAATGAATTTTGGAACATTTTCATCACCCTTAGAAGAAACCATGTATTCATTAATAGTCACTCCCTATTCCTCCTGCATACCCCTAGTTCTAAACAATCACTAATCTGTTTTATGTCTATAGATTTCTGGACATTTTATATAAATGAAATCATATAATAGCTGTTCTTTTTTTACTGGCTCCTTCCATTTAGCACAATGTTTTCAAGGTCTGTCTATGGTGTAGTATGTATCAGTACTTCATTTCTTTTTTATTGCTGAATAATGTTTCATTTTCTGGATATAACAAATCTTATTTCTCCATTTATCAGTTGATTGGTATTTGTTTTTTTTCTTCCTTTTTGGCTGTTGTGAATACACTATGAGCATTTGTGTATAAATTTTTACGTAGGGATTTGTTTTTAATTTCTCTTGAATATGTGAGTAGAATTGCGCTCTAATGGTAGCTCAGGTTTAACATTGTGACTGACTGCCCAACTATTTAGTAAAGAGGATGCACCATTTTCAGTCTTACTGCCAACGATCAGACCTCCAGTTTCTCTACACCCTCACTAATACTTGTTATTAATTGCCTTTCTTATAACCATCTTAGAGGGTACAGAGCAGCAGGAGAGATGATGATAATTTGGAGGAATTAAAAAGGAAAGTTTAGAGGAATCTAAAGAATACAAAAACAAAAGAAATAGTAGGAGTTAAGCAATTGAAAAGTGAAAGCAAAGATGACTCTGTGGAAGTAAGCATGCCAGTGGGAAGAATAATGAAGTTAACACAGTGATCAAGATTTTGGTGAAATAAAACATTTAATTATGTTGTATATAAGGACATTTCAAAAGACAAGAAGAAATATAACTTCCTAGAGGAAAAGAGACAAACCTAAATTATTAATAACATAATCCCTACATCAAAGTAGCATAACCCAGAAAGAGTATTTGGCATAAAGACTTTAAAAAATAGGGCAAGGACAAAGAACCCTGTGAAGTATGAAAAATAAACAGAAATTCTCCTTTTTAAAAATGAGATTATGATGATGGATTTGTTAATGGAAATGAGGCCTGAAGATACAGATTTAGCTAAATATTAATAGAAACAATAAATGATTTCTTATTATACTGAAGTTTTACTTAGGAATTTTCTCCATGACTTTGTTTTAGAAGAAAATAGATATTTAGGTCCCAACTGTTTTTGTAAATGAAAATATTAATATTTAATGTTGTGTGGGTAAACCAGTGATGGTGCAGTTTATGCAATTTAGTTAAACCAATGCTCCATATCTAGTTTATAATGCTGAGGTTTGGAGCACTAGTCACTGAAACAGACTTCTCTAAGAGTCATGTCAGTTAACTTCATACTTTAACCTAAATATTGCTTTACACCTCAAACTAAACATACCCTAAATTGAACTTACTGTCTTGGCAAACAGCCTCTTTTCCAGGATTCTGTATCTCAGTTGACCTTTGTCACTTTATCTTGCAAGTTTAGAGGAATAAGATATTATCTAGGTAGGTTATTTGTTATAGGAGTCAGCCAGAAAGATTTTCCTTACTGAATATTTTTAGTCTCTCTAACACCCTGTCAGACGAGGCTTGAGAATACTCTATTGTCAGTAAAGCATTTAAAGAAAGGATTGAAGAGTTATCAAAGATGCTGTGTAGATTCAAAAGCTGTTGCAGGGTACCTTGGGGGAGGTTAATTTAGACATTTTTCTATGAATTTTGCATAAATGATATCTGTAGTGGATTTTATGGATTCTTTCCCAGCCTTCATTTAACTCCTTCCCCATGGCTCTGTACAACCTTTCAGTTTGAGTGGAATGGATCCCTCATTGGCTTCATGCGTGGTGGGCTGATGCCATTTAGTGCATCTTCAATGTTGGGCAAGGAGTAGGCATGTATGATAGCGTATATTATATAAGGCCTGGAACTGCTGCATTTACTTTTGTTCCTGAGAGGGAAACAGGCCTGGGAATAAAGCTGATGCACAGCAGAGTGCACGTCTAGAGAATCAGAGGGCGATGTAGCTAGGGCTCCGATCAGACCAAACCTGGAACTTATTCTTCCTTTGGACTTTGGGAACTGTCTTAGTTGGCTTGAACTGCCACAATAAAATACCACAAGCTGAGTGGCTTAAGCAGTAGAAATTTAGTATCTCATAGGTCTGGAGGTTAGGAAGTCAAGATCAGGGTGCTGGCATTGTTGGTTTCTGGTGAAGGCTCTCTTCCTGGCTTTGCAAGTGGCTGCCTTCACACTGTGTGCCCACATGGCCCTTCCTCCATGCCTGTGAGAGGGGAGGGAAGGTGTGCAGTCTTTCTGGTGTCTTCTCTTAAAAGAACACAAATTCTATTAGATCATGGTCCCATCATTATTGACTTTGTTTAAACTTAATTATCTCCTAAAGGACCTGTCTCCAAATACAGTCACACTGGAGGTTAGGGTTTCAACATACGAATTTGGGGGAAACATGATTTAGTCCCCAATAGGGAGTATAAAATTCATGTAGTTCCAATATTGTTGATACCAGATTGAGTTAGGTTTTCTGTTACTTGCATATGAAATCATCTTAAGTGATAATACATCCTAAGGTGTAGTAACTTGCTTAACCATCCCCAAAATTTTGTACCAATTTATGCTAAAAGCCTATTATTTCCAACTTTCATGTACTAGCCTTTGTTGATTTTTCATGTTTGTCAATCTGATGACTGAAACCTTTGCAAATTTTTCTTCTTAATACACACAGCTTTTATTGCATTTTAAGTTAGTTTATTGTTAATATTTTAGTTGGTAACAAAAATTCTTCAAGAGTTATGAAAGTATAAAATCATTCAAAAATATTTTCTGGAATAACTTATTAAATGGCAAATTACTTTTAAAAATAATTTCTGTATTTCAACACATTTCCCTAGTTTCTAAAATTTTTTAACAAAATAAAAGAATAATATGCCCAAGCCATCCTTTAAAATATGTATTTAAGACTTCATGAGGTTCATGATCAATTAACCTCAAATTGCTATAAAAGAGTGACAATATTATCTCTTTTTGCATTTGGCCAACTAGATTACCACCAGAGGGCATTTCTTTGCCACTAGAAACCTGCTTTACAATAGGACCTTTTACAAGACTATGTTACTTCTATTGAATTCTTTTTAATTATCCCTAAATGACATTACCTAATGAGTTCCATGGTTTCTTTTTTATATTAAGAATGCTTTCAAAAATGACCATTTTATGAAGGTTAAAATCAAATTATTGAAAAAATCTCTCTCTAAAGTCCTATGCTTCCCTTCTCTTAGTCTTGCAGCTCTTGTACTTGCTTTTTTGTTTCTTTTCTTTCCTTTCTGTTCTTTTTTTATTTTTCTGTTTCTTTCAATTGGAAGAATTATCCTGAGGAGTATTGAACCTTTCTGATACCATTAACATACTGCCTAGTTTTTTAAAAAAGAAAACTCAACTACCCTTTCTCTCCAATATGTATACCAAGAAAGAATAAAAACTTTTGTGTAATATTAATATAATAGAAAAAGAAGACGTGAAAGAAAGCAGAGAAAAGTTATTTTTCTCTAAAAAACTTGCCATAATACCAAATTAAAAGATACTAATGTTTGATGTTACCCATTAAGTCCTTTGATATAAGAGATAGAGTAGGGAAAAACGAACTGAAATAGATAAACCCAGAACTCTTTTTCAGTCACTTAATATAGTAAAAGTTTATAGCATTTCTCTGTCATGTAAAGTCCAGTGGGCAGAATGGAACTAATGGAAGGGATAGCATGGTATAGAGGTTATTGAAGAAATTCAGATGATGGAAATTCTGTCATTCTTCAGGCTTCCAGGATTGTCAATAACGACTGGGGTTTTCTAGTAGTCACCAAGGGATGAATGTAAGTTTTCAACTATCCTGGATAAATTTGACAAGTATTTTTTATTTGTTTGCTTGTTTGTTTTGCTTTTTAATGCAGCAAGTGTTCTTAATAAACTGGTATTTTTGTAGATCTTTTAAAAAGAACTATAACTTTTATTTGCAATGTAAATTATTAGAAATCAAGAACATTTACAAAGTATTACCTTGATATAAGGATAATGCCAAATAAGACATTCAATTTCAGAAAAAAAAATGCTGTTATTCAAATCAATTAAAGAACCAATTCCATTTATTTAGCAAAAGTTTATTGACTACTATTATATGCCAGATAATAAGATACATTTTATTGGGGTTTTTATATGTATTGGAGATTATTAGAATATCTTCAAGAAAAATATTTTCTTAAACTGTTTATTGATTTTATCAGCTAATTTGTTTATATCATCATGATAGCTCTTTTACTGCTAACCTAATAGGAATTAGTATTGAAAGCATTTGATACAAACCCCTAAAGTATGTATCTGCTCTTCTTAAGAAAGTGAAGTTGTGAAAATTGCGTATTTTTATACTGTCCTTTTGCATCATTTTAACAGTGATTCTCTTTACTGAGCCAGAAAATTTAAATAAGAAAGAATTTAAGCTCCTCTTGCAGAAATTAAGCTAGACTTAACCATCTCAAACTGAATCTTTATCATGTAACTGTTTGGAGGGGGGATATTGTGAATTATGAGGTAATCAAATATAAATACATTTTGGCGTTTAAATTATGCTTAAGTATTAAATATAACTGAACCATGACTCAGCTTTCTCATCCTTTAAATGAACGCATAACAGTATATGTGGTATATCTTGTGTGATTATAGTAATTAAAGATACAATTTCTGTAAAATACTTAGCATAGTGCTTTGTGCATATTACTCAATAGATGTTAGTTGCTTATATTCTTGTGAATGCTATTAATGAGTTCAGTTTGGACATGGTAGGTTTTAGGTAATATTTGTTTCTCTTATGTTAACATTCTTAAGGTTATGATAGTCTGACTGAGATTCAAATAAATGGATCCTCAGACTGTATCTAAAGTATCAGTTCCCAAGACCATATTTTAAGAGTTACCTAGGTATAACAAGAGAAATGTAATCAATCAAACCAATTATTATAGTAATAATTCAGACTAGAAGAGGATTTCTCAACTTCAGCACTATTGACATTTTGGGTTGGGAAGATCTTTGTTGTTGGAAGGGTGATCTATATATTGTAGGAAATTTAAACAGCATCCCAGTAGAGACCTGACAAGCGATGAAAGGCAAAAATATCTCCATACACTGTCAGATGTTCCCTGGAAGGCAAAATCATTCCTGGTGGAGAACCACTAGACTAGAGAAAATCATTTAGGCTTTTTCAAATATATATAGAAGTTTTAGCATATAGCAGACTGCTTCGGTTTAATCCAGAAGACAGAAGCAGCACTGATTGATTAAAGTTGGGATATTTTCATAGTTTGAAATAGCTAAAAATAGAATGTACTAACTTGTGAGTCTGCAACTTTCCAGCTACTGTGAGTATTTAATTAGGTGCTGGATCACTATCAGAGTTATACTGGGAATTTTTTTCTTGGGAGGAAGTTTGAACTAAATAATCTCTTAGATCCCTTTTAATGATAAGATGCTCTCAATTTAGCAGGTCTAAAGATACAGATTTCGAAATCATTCCTATTGAGGTCATAGTTGAAACTATGAGAATAAATAACTCTTCTTTTTGAGATCAAGAGAAGAGCATACTTTTGTGAACTGAGTTTAAAGGAACATTCATAATTTAACACATTGACTGCCGCACAAAAAAGCCAGAAACTTTTCCTTGGGGCCACAATGTTTTATTACAAAAATAGAATAAAAACTTCAAGTATAATTTAAATGTAAACATAAATAGAAAAACAAAATTTATTGACTTCTATTTATTTAATACACATTTTTAGAATTAAATTGTCAATATTAATTGTAACAATAAGAACATTAAAAACATGTTATATATGTTGCACAGAGCACCAGTGTCAAAACTAGAGTGAGTTAAATACAACTCTCATGGGTTAATGTATTAAAGGAGGAAATCTGGATATAACCTACATTCATTGTCTATATATTGGATCAGAAAGGATGAAGGAAAAACAATATTCAGGAGAGAGTTTTAAAGAATGCGTGGTTGGTATTGTCAATTGAGAAGTAAAAATCTGTTGAAAGAGAAAAGACCAGTTTATATAATTTCTAAAAAGTCATGGTAACTTTCAGTTGAAAAAAAATTTGGAGGAAAGTGGCTTCTAAAATGTTGACTATTATATAAACATTAATTATTAATATGAACATTTTTATTAGCATAAGAGACAGATACCAGATTACAAGGAATCGAGGAAAGGTTTGTGAGGAAATCGACGTGGAGGTGGCTACATTGACCACTTGCTCAGTAAGCTAGAGGAAGCTACAGGGTCAATCAAGTAGATTATTGTTTTTTCTTCTTAGGATATGTGGGACTTGTGTACTTTTGAAAAATTTAATTTGAGATGAGGTAGAAAGACAGAGCTTGAAAATATTAGGGCAAAGGGTAACTATGTTTTGAAAAAAGGCACCTCAGTGGTTGGGAAGATTAGGATCATTGACTTTTTCTTTCATCCATTTGCTTTGATTCTGGAGAAAGGATTAGAGAATGGATATGGAAGCAGAACTGTTGTGAGCTGGTGGGCAACCTCAGGGCTCCCAGCAGATGCGAAGGAAAAAGTGTGGGGCTTGAATGGCTGGATTTGAATTTTGGTACCACCACTTACTCCCTGTATGACTATAAGTAATTAACTTCAAAGTCTCTGAGGACTGGATTCCACTTTTCTAAAGTAAGAATAATATATCCTATCTGGAAGCATTCTTGTGAAACCAAATTCAATCATCATTTTGAAGCATCTAGCACAGTATCTGGGATGTGTTCAGCACTCAGTGGTACTAGAATTGTCATTATCTTTATTATCATCAAAGGACATTCTAAGGACTTCTGCTTCAAGTGAGGCAGAGGCAAGGAGAAAAGCATATTGAAGACTTGACAAGAATGTAAAGTGTCAAAAATTGCCACTGCTATGACTGGATCAAGTGACAAATACAACAATTATTAAGGATGAAGACCAGGATTTTTAGTAGTGGCCAGTGACCAGTCAATTAGTAGTGTCCCATATCTGTTCACTTCTGGGTCTTCTCATAGCATAACCTATGATCACAGAACATAGGAAGAGAAAATACACACTGATGCAGAGTTGGAATTGAATAATCAGATTTACATATATCTCTGTTATTTTGAGATTTATCAGGCTGGAGTTACTGATAACAAAGTACCCTGTATTATTAGTTTATTGCATATAGTGCCTAATATATTAGACCACATATATGAAAATGGTGACTGAATTATTTCTTAATTTAAAAATTAGCATGTGTCAAGATTTCTCAACACCAATACTATTGACATTTTGTACTGTGTGATTCTTTGTTGTTGGGGACAGTCCTGTGCCTTATAGTATATCTTGCAGCATCCCTGGCTCTAGCCACTAGGAGCAAGTTGTACCCTCTTCCCAGTAGTGACAATCAAAAATGTCATGATCCCTAGGGGGAGGAAGCAAAATCACCTTTGGTTAAGAACCACTGGATGGAATATACTCATATCTACAATAGTTGGTAATAAAAATAAAATGAATGAACCTGTGACATTTGAATTTATAAAATTGCCATATTTTATGGCTTATAATACCAATTCTATTAAAAGATTTTGGTTGTGATTTCTGTTGCTTAATAAGACTAATAGAATTATAAATTTAACAGAAACTTTTCAAAATAAGACAGACTAATGGCCAAAAAACATATGAAAAATTGCTGAACATCTCTAATCATCAGGGAAATGCAAATCAAAACTAAAATGAGATATCACTTATCTCCAGTGAGAATGGCCGTTGTCAAAAAGTCCCAAAACAATAAATGTTGGCATGGATGAGGAGAGGTAGGAACACTCAGGCACTGCTGGTGGGACTGCAAACTAGTACAACCTCTGTGGAAAGTAATATGGAGATACCTCAGAAAGCTTAAAGTAGAACTACCATTTGATCCAACGATCCCATTACTGGGTATCTTCCCAAAGGAGAAAAAGACATTGCATAAAAAGGACATCTGCGCTTGAATGTTTATAGCAGCACAATTCACAATTGCAAAGATGTGGAAACAACCCAAGTGCCCCTCAATACACGAGTGGATTAATAAAATGTGGTATATGTATACCATGGAGTTCTACTCAGCCATAAAAAACGATGGTGATCTAGCACCTCTTGTATTATCCTGGATGGAGCTGGAACCCATTCTACTAAGTGAAGTATCACAAGAATGGAAAAACAAGCGCCACATGTACTCACCATCAAATTGGTATTAACTGATCAAACACTTATGTGCATATATAGTAGTAACATTCATTGGGTGTTGGGCAGGTGGGAGACGGGAGAAGGGGATGGGTATATTCACACCTAATGGGTACTGTGCACACTGCCTTGGAGATGGACATGCTTGAAGCTCTGACTCAGGCAGGGCAAAGGCAATATATGTAACCTAAACGTTTGTATCCCCATAATATGCTGAAATAAAAAATAAAGTAAAAAAAGCCAAAAAAATAAAGTTACATTCCTTTGACAGGAAATCCAAAAGATAAAACATAATGTATAACAAGGAATATAAATATTTTTCCTACCCAAACACTTTGATTTTACTTGAGGGAACATTTTAAACATAGCAGATTTACCCTTTTTTGCTTGAATTATTTATCTAGACAAAATGATTACTTCGATATATTTTTAAGTCTTTCGTGTGTTCTTTTATTATTTCATTACATATTTCAAATATGTTTTGAGCAAAAATTATTTGTGTTTTGTATTCCAGTTGTTTCTTATCCTTATTACTGGTGGCTGCTGTGGTATGGAAGATCAAACAAACTTGCTGGGCTTCTCGACGGAGAGAGGTATCAGTAATACTATTTAATTTTTTGTATAAAGGTTTGAGCAAACATAAGGCTCTCTACTGTCTGTTAATTAACATTTTTCTTTTGAATACAGATTTTCAAATCATTTTTACTTATTAATATTCAACAAATCATTGTAGTATTTTTCAGGCTTTAGAGCAAAACTTTACCACTGTCATTTTAGCTCAATATCTATAGAAGCATTGGTTAGTTGCCAATAGTTCTTTTAACATGTAGTTAAAATTTATGGTGAATACAAATATTAATTGTTGGTTAAATAATTTGTAATATATTTAATTTAGGTATTTAGTTATATTATAAAAACTATTTTTCATAAGTGTCTGTTGCAATTTAAAAGAAAATTCTGAATGATAAATAATATTTTTAGTTTTAGAAAAAATTATTTCCTAGAAATTTATTATAATCTTTATTATAAGTTAATGTTTGCATTTAATTTGCTACTTCTACTGAAATAGAAAATCTTTCCTTTTGAGAGGTCATGTCAAGCTACAATATTATATGTTAAAAAATATGTTGAGGCATTTTCTCAAACTTAATTTTACTAAATTCCTTTCAGTGTAAATTTCTAAGTATCTTAGAAACCATTTATACATTGATGCCTAAAGTAAAGATGACACTGTCTTTGATGACTACCAGATATCCATTATTAGATAGTAATTTTTATATTACAGTAGCTTTCCCTTATCAATGGCTTTATTATAGTTACCTGCTCAACTGCTGTCTGAAGATATTAAGATATTTTGTAGGGGGTGGAGGGGGAAAATGAGAGAGAGAGAGAAATCACATTCACATAACTTTTACAGTATATTGTTGTTGTATTTCATTATTACTGCTGTTAATCTTTTACTGTGCCTAATTTATAAATTAAATTAAACTTTGTCATAGGTATGTATGTATAGGGAAAATCAAAGTATACATAGGGCTCAGTACTATCTGCAGTTTCAGGCATCCACTGGGGGTGTTAGAATGTATCCCCTATAGATAAGAGGGGAACTACTGTGTTAAAAGATTGCTTCTCATTTTGGTTTTATGAGCCACAGAGATTTTTAACATACTAGTGGTAGTTTATGTGGTAATTCCATTTATAGGCTTTATGTGAGTAGAGGTAAAAATATATTTTTATCTAATCCCCTCTATTCAGTTTTAACTATTAGATTAATTGTAATATTCCCAAAAGAAAGAGAGCCCAGTATTTTTTCTTTATGTGAATGTTACTCTCTCTTCAAAACTTTAAGAGATCAATTATTGCAAAGCTCAGAGGACACCTATGATTAGTATAATGACAGTTTATTTGTAACAGTAAATAAAAATTATTTCAAAGATTCTTCTTAGACTTTCTGTAGTTTTGTTATAGCAGTTGTACTAGTTGCTTTTCTAAATGTAAGAACTGTTTAAAATGAAAATAATCTTTGGAAATTTTTAAATATATTGTATTAACTAGCCATGTTGCTTTATAGCTGTTTGAAGCTTTGGTTTCTCATAAACACAGACATACACTTTTGTGGTATACTTTTAATATCAGAGGCCTCTTATTAATGTTATGAATTTTAAATAACACCCCTGAGAATTCAGGGGTTCTTAAAAACAAAAAAATGTGAAACTAAAAAAGACTTCAATTTTGATTTTATTATGTAGAAACTCAAAATCTTTTCTGTGGTAACCATATTAAGGAGATAAAAGCTTTCTTTTGGGATGTGCTAATGTATGTAAACAATAAGTAGATATGGATCAGTGCAGATATTACAATATACTATTAACAGAAAGGTGAATTCATTTTAATAGCCTGTCTTTTTACAAAGGTATGGAAAACATTGAGTTTCAATGGCACATTCAATTTTAGTATATCATCACATTACTAAAATATTTGTTAGGAGCAGGTATATATAGAAAGGAGTCTATTTAAATATTTTTCATGCTTGATAATCTTCATTTTTTTAATGATATTTTTCTTTATTGAAGTATACTTTACATATCATGCCTTTACTCCACTTTAAGTGTGAAATTAAATGATTTTCAGTGAATTTACCGAGGTGTACAGTTAATCACATAAATCAGTTTTTGAGGAATTCCTTTCTCCTATTGAGACCCCTAATTCTGCTATAATCTTCATTTTTAAACTGAAATTTAAATTTAAATAGGTATCATAAGGCATACAAAATGAAGATAATTATAATTATCCCTTGCATTGAAGGTATTTGATTATATATTTGACTAATGTGAGTGAAAATATCATGCGTATCATAATAGTGACAAGAAGTTAAATTTTTTCATTTGGAAACATTTATTCCCACATGTTTTGAGTGGTTTAACTGTCACATGTCTCAGTGAAAATCTAAGTGCAAAATCCACAGAATAATAGATGAAGAGACAACATAGGGTTACTTTAATATCACCTTAATATTACTATTAAGTCTGAGTATTTGAATGATTCAATACATTTCCTGTGCCAGCAATTTTTCCTTCTTAATTCTCTTAAATTTATACTTCTTTAAGAGTTAAAAAAAATTAATGTAGAACTTTATCACAGTATTTTTTGTCTTTTTAAATATATTATGCTTCTCTTATGCTTAAAAGTCAATACAAAGAAATTACCTGGGATACCCACCCAATGAATGTTTGAACTTGTGTTCATGATGCTCTACTTCCCTTCACATTTCATAATAGTGAAACAAAACCTACATTTGTATTTATTATTATAAACCTGAAGTTTGAGTTAAAAATAATAAGCTAAAACCCATAAGTAGAGTTCTAGTAGATTTTGAGTAACCAACTACTTTTCTAGAGGCAAATACACTGGTTGTTTCCTTCGATACCAGTTTTAAGGGGCATAAAAACAGATAAGAAATAATAATATTAAATTATACTTCCCTAATAACATTTCATGGGTAAAGATAGTAATTAATTATAAAATATTCTCTGAAATGCTAAATTTTTTGTATATGGGTTCTCATCTAATGTTATTAATGCAACGCAGCAGTGTTTTACAAATTGGGCTACTCTGCCTCCTTAGACATTCAACTTATTTACAGAGAGGGGATTGGGTGTAGAGTGACAAAAATGAGAAAATGTTATTTGAGGTGGAAAATTAAAATTAATTGTTTAAGTACTTCATGCAACCTTTTATAGATTTTTTTCTAAGTACTTTAAAAATTTGAATTTTGTGTAATGTTTAATCATTTTAATATATAAATACATTTTTCCATAAAACATGTTTTTTTAAACCATTAGTAAATATTGTATATAAATTTATAGTTAATGGCCTCGGTATAAACTTACTTTTATTTATCATTTAGTGTTTACTGAATTACAAACTATAATGATTATGCTTGTATTCATTTTTTCACTTTATCTTAAAGACTAAAAATTACAGATGTTCTGCATGCCTATTTATATCATCATAGTTTTAAAATTAATATATTACTTAAAAAAACTTGAATTGAGAAGTCAAATATATGGGAATAGAATTTGAAAATTAATTGATTCTTGCTATGTAAACATGTTTCCAAAGATCTTGTTATAAATATAATGCTTTAGTTTTGCTCCCTTCAACTGCTAAGGTCTTGCTGTATTCCAGATTTATCAATACTGAGGTTATAACAAAAAAGACAGAGGCTACATTTTTAGGGAATTAAGGGGAATTAATTGAAATGCTCAAAACTTACAACTAGAAAATGGAGAAACTGTAATTTAACCAGGTCTGTCATATTCCAAAATTCAAGCTCTCTGAACCATACAAAGAACTTTAAACACACCTGAGTTTGAACAGTTTTGATTTCCTAATTGCCCACTTGTAATATAACCTATGCATCTGTTTCTTGTAAGGTCAATATGTTGTGTTTCATCTAATGCTATGATACAATCAATCATTATTTGATGTACCACTTAAAAAGAAGAAACAATCCACAGTCAACTATGTACAGTGCTCTCTTACTGCGAAGAATATTTTACACTTATTGAAAGGGCTCTTGTAGAATTATTTAGATATGGATTTTATATCTATCATTCATATTTATACATAGGAAGGAAAATAGAAGCAAATAAATTGGTTAAAGTGTTGCTAAAACGGTTCACCTTCATAGTCCAAGTTTTCATAAATCACTTTTTGATGCCGGTGGAAATGTTTTCTGTGTTTCATATAGTATCATTGGCTAGAATAATCAAGTTTGTGCAGGCAATGACAGCTATATCACAACTGTCATCTGGCCAGCAGTGATTGTACAATGTCATTGATTGTAAAATACATTAGATTTCAGACATATTAAAATGTGAAAAAAATGTGTCTTAGAATCAATGAAATAAGGTAGATTGTACTTTATAAGATTTTTAATACCGAGTGAGTTAATGCATGCTAAATGCTCACCTCACTGTGTTTTACTTACTAGACTTCAATAAATGTTAACTGTTACTATTGTTGTTGAGGTGTAATATAAAGAATGATTAAAATTATATTATACATCGACATTACTAACAACTCCCTTATAGCTTGGACTCCTCTCCTCCATATCTACTCTAACACAGGGGTTCTCAATCTAGTAGTCCCTTTAGAATCACCTGTGGATCTTTAAAAATGTGTACACACGTGTGTGTGTATAACATCTATCTATATATCTACCAGCATGCCATTTTATTGTCCAACCCCCAACAGACCTATAGAATCAAAATTTCAGTGAAGCTCAGCCTGGTTTATTTATTTTTAAAGCTCATAAATGATTCTGATATGTACCATTGGCCTTTAAATACTGCGTTAGCTTCTATTCTGAGAGGAAATCATTGAAGGATTTCCAACAGAGTTATTATGTAGTTGTTAGGATATTTGAGTTAAAATGATCTGATTTTAAACTGATCACTCTGCTGCTGTGTTTACTACAAGTAAAATTAGTTTAAGGATAGGAGTTCAATTTTTATTGTTAAGTTTGAGACAACTACTATACATTCAAGTGTCAAAGGAGGCAGGAGTTTAATCTGGCAAGAGGAAACACATCTGAGCAAAAGAGATAAATTTGGGAGTCTCAGCATATAGATGACATTTAAAACCATGGGACTAGATAAAATGACCAAAGAGAAGGATTAATTCCTTGGGCATTCACATTTAAGAAGTCAGAGGAAGACAAGCAACCAGCAAGAATGCTGGAAAGCAGCTACTGATGAAGCTGGAGAAAAACTGAGAACTCCTGGAAACTAAGGAGAAACATTGTATGAAAAAGTTGTATCAATTATCTCAAAGGCTGCTGGTGAATCAAATAAAGTAATAACTGAAAATTGACCATTGGATTTAGCCACCGAGAAATAATTGGTGACCCCGACAATAGCAATTTTAATGGACTGATGGAGGTAAAAGCTTGATTGTCCAAGGAGCTCCAGTTCCTTTTACTGAAATATATGTATTTCCCTGATTTTGGCTTCTAAATACCATTCTCAGTAAAAGGAGCTTGAACATAAACCACCAAGAATCTCAATAGAAATAGAAAAAGCATTTGACAAAATCGAACAACCTTTCATTATAACAACACCTAACAAACTAGGAATGAAAAGGAACTCCTCAACTTGATAAAGGGCATCTACCAAAAACCCACATTTAGAATCATATGTAGGAAAATTTTTACAACTAAGATCAGTAGCAAGTCAAGTATGTCTACTCTCTCCATTTCTATTAAACATTTTACTGAATATTCTAGCCAGGGCAATTAGGCAAGGAAATGAGGTACAAGCATCTAGATTGAGAAGAAAGAAGTAAAATGATCTCTATTAAAGGTGATATATTTCATATATGAAAATCCTCAGCAATTCACTAAAATCTATTAGAACTAATAAACAATTTCAGCAAGATTGCAGGATGCAAGAGCAATATAACAAATCAATTGAGGGGCCCTGCATGGTGGCTCATGCCTATAATCTTTGCACTTTGGGAGGTGGAGGTGGAAGGATAGCTTGAGGCCAGGAGTTTGAGACCAGCCTGAGCAACATATCAAGATCCCATCTCTACAAAAAATGCGAAAATTAGCTGGGCAGGGTGGCACATGCCTGTCATCCCAGCTGCTCAGGAGGCTGAGACATGAGGATCGCTTGAGCTCAGGAATTTGAAGTTGCAGTGAGCTATGATGATGCCACTGTACTCTAGCATGAGCAACACAGGAAGACCGCCCCCCCACACACAATCAGTTGTATTTGTATACACTAGCAACGAACAATCTTAAACTAAAATTAAGAACCAATTTTAAAAAAATAGCATTAATGAGAATAAAATGCTTAGCAACAAATTTAACAAAAGAAATAGAAAACTTATACTCTAACAACTATACAACATTGTTGAAGAAATTAAAGAATAAATGGAAAGATTCTATGTTGATAGATTGGAAGACTTTTTATGGTTAAGATGAAAATACTCCTTAAAACTGATCTACGAACTCAACATTAAGCCTATTCAAATGCCAGCTGGCTTCTTTGTATAAACTGAGAAGTAGATCCTAAAATTCAAATGGAAACTGAAAAGACCATAAATAGCCAAAACATCTTGAAAAATAACAAAGCTCACACTTCCTGAATTAACACTTACTACAAAAGTACAGTAATCAAGACAATGTGCTACTGGCGTAAGAATGGACATTTGGATACATTGCATATATTTGAGAGTCCAGAAATGACTCTTACAGTCAATTGAATTTATGCAAGAGTACAAGACTATTAAATAGGAGAAAGATTAGCCTTTTCAACAAATGATGCTAGGCAACTGGATAGCCACATGCAAAAGAATGAAGTTGGACCTATACGTCATACCATACACAAAAATTAAGTCAATAGAGATCAATACACCTACATGTAAGAGCTAAACTGTATAACACAAGAAAACATAGGAGTAAATCTTCTTGACCTTTCAAAGCCTTCTTACATATGACATCAAAAGCACAAATGAAAAAGAAAAAAAAAAGACAAATTGCAATCCATCAAAATTAATAACTTTTGTGCTTTAAAAGACACATGAAGAAAGCAAAACGATAACCTCAAGAATAAGAAAAAACTTTTGTAAGTCATATAGCTGATAAGAGACATATCTAAATATCCAAAGAACTCTTACAAATCAGCAATCAAAAAGCAAATTGCCCAATTAAAAATGGACAAAAAATTTGAATAGTCATTCTCCATGTAATATAAAATATATGTATATTAATTGGACCTTGGTATTGACAGGTTCCACATTTGTGGATTCAACCAACCTCATGTTGAAAATATTCAGGAAAAAATTTTTTAAATATAATAAAATATTGCAGTATAAAAACTATTTACATAGAATTTGCATGGTATTAGGTATTATAAGTAATCTAGAGATGATTTAAAGTATGTATGAAGATGTGCATAGGTTACATGCAAATACTATACCATTTTACATGAAGAGACTTGAGCATCTGCAGATTTTGGTATCCATGCGGGAAGATTCTAGAATGAATTCCCTGTGGATACTGGGGGACAACTGTGTATGTGTATGTAGCCAATAAACTCATGAAAATGAAAAGATGCTCATCGTTAGCCATCATGGAAATGGAAATCAAGCCCACAATAAGCCCAGGGTGGTTATGATCAGTGATAATATGTGTTATTATTCACTAATAATTATCACCAATATTCACCAATAAATAGCACCAATTATCACCAAATACTGGTGAGTTTGTGGAGAACCCTTATATGTTGTGTTTTGGGTATGTGAAATGGTGCAGCCATTTTGTAATACAGTCTGATGATTTCCCACAGGTTAAAGTTTCCATATGACCCAGCAATTCCACTCCTAGGTATGCACTGAAGTGAAATGAAAACACTGGTCTACACGAAAGCTTGTGCATTAATGTTCATAGCACCATTGTTCAAAATAGCTTTAAGTGAAAATATCCCAAATGCCATTGTAATATTGTTCTTCATTGAAGAGGAATTTGAAGTACTAACACGTGTTGTAACAGTTGCCTTAAAAACAGTAGGCAAATTCATAGAAAAAGTACATTCATGGTTGCCTTGGGTTGTGGGTGGGTATTAGCAGGGAGGAGTAGAGTGTTGGATGGGGAGTGACCGGTAATGGGTTCAGGGTATCATTTTGGGATGATGAAAATTTCTAAAATTAGACTGTGGTGATTGTTGCACAGCTTTATGAATAAATTAAATATCATTGAATTGTACACCCCAATGGGTGAATTATATAGTACATGTCTTAGTCCTTTTGTGTTGCTATAAAGGAATACCTGAGGCTGAGTAATTTATAAAGAAAAGAAGTTTATTTGGCTTATAGCTCTTATAGCTTATAGATCAGGATGTACAGGAAGCATGAAGCCAGCATCTGCTTCTGGAAAGGGCCTAAAGCAGAAAAGGAAGGATAACTGGTTTCTGCAGAGATTACATGGTGAGGGAGAAAGCAGGAGAGAGGGGAGGGAGGTGCCAAGCTCTTTTAAACAACCACCTCTTCCAGGAACTAACAGTAAATGAGAACTCACTCACCCCTCTTCCACCCCTCTCCCCTGTCCCAGGACATTAATCTATTCATGAGAGATCTGGCCCCATGACCCAAATACCTCCTACTAGGCCCCTCCTTTAATATTGGGGATCACATTTTAATATTAGGTTTGGAGTTTCGAATATCCAAACTATAGCAGTACGTGAATCAAATCTCAATAAACCCTTTAAAAAAAGGAGATAAAGTGAGATAGAGGGTCAGAGAGAGACAGAGAGAAACAGGAGTCAGGAGTAGTAGTAGGAGAAAGAGGAGGAAAGAACTTAAAACAACAAATGTAGACAATTCTATAAAGGATATTTGCTAGCTTCAATGGGACCTTTGTACTCATAGAGCAAGAAGTATCCATACAGTTTATATTCATGCCTTTTATTGTAGAGCAACTATTTCCGTCAGTGTTTCAAACTATAACCAATCCTTCCACTTGTGCACTAGATTATAGTTGATTGAATCATGTAGATAGGGCAACCATATAGTTAATTGAACTTAAAAAAATCACACATTTTAACCAATTATTTGGTTTCGGTGTTTTGTTATGTAAATGGAGTCTTAATTAATATGATATAGCAAGGCAAGTAAACTACATCTTATCTTTGAAGTCTGACCATAGCAGCTTTTCATTGACAGTAATTTATGTGGGAAAACATAGAAAATGGAGGTTTAAAAGGAAAAGCCATTTTTGTTTTATTTAAATCTATTAGATGACTAGCAACTAATTTGTTCTGTATTATAGATCTAAATACTTGGTTAGTAAAAGAAGAATTTTTTGTTTATCTGACTTTTCATTGTTTTTGCTAAAACAATATATTTGTTAAGGCAATAGCATATGATTCTTTGTATTGCATGAAGTATTGTGCAATGATAGGAATAGAGATTCTCTGAATTTTGTTGACAGGATTTGACACATTAAAAATTGAGTGTGTAGGTGATAATGCTACTAACATTCCATATTAACCGTTCATCATTTTGTCAATTGTTGCTTAAAATACAGAATTGTCCCCATTTAAAGAATTGGGCCATAATTTTCACATGCATGTTGAGCATTTCTCCTCCTACTACCAACCACCTCACTTACAAGGGAATTTGTTTGCTAGCTATATAGTGTTAACACTTAGGCATTCAAATATACACTGAAACTGAATATGGAATTGAGCAGTATGTATTATTTTATGAGCTAAAATTTCTTCTTATTGTAAGCTTTTAAAATATATTATACTGGTTCTAATTTAACAAAAATGCTTCCAACAAAATTATTTTTTTATGACTTGAACATAGTTATTATAATGTCTTGCTTATTAATTGTCCAAAAATAAGTTTAGTCGTTGACTAGTATACACTTATCTTAGTCACTGATGTTGTATTTTTATCTCAGAATAAAAATGCTTTTACAATAATATCTGCATCTTTAAGAACTGGTTTTCATAATAATTCAGCCATACTATAAAGAACATGAAAATAGGTAATATGTTGAATGATCCAGATATTGTGCGTACTCCATCACTAGCAGTGGGTCACTATAACAGTGATTCTCAACCAAAGAGGACATTTCAAAATAGTATAATTTGAGAAAAGCCTATTCCAGTTGACTGTCTTATCCCTATTAAAGAAATAATTCTACTTTCCTCCTCATTTCCGAGAGTCACATCTGTACTGGAATCAAGCTAAATTTGCATTTTCATGTACTGTCCTTAATCTAGAAATTACCTAGAATACTAGGTATATTTGCACAGTATATTATATTTATTTATTTTTAAATTCTTTTGGTGCCAGTATAATTAGGCCTAATTTAGTTTGTCATTCACTCAAATAATTCCTGTACTTTAATTGTGATATATTGAATGATCATGGTACTAGATTCACATGAATCTAATGCAAAAACTATTAGCCATTATAGTATATTAATTATTTTGAGTCTGAAATTCACTGTTATTATATTGTAATTGATACTTTTTTTCCTCTGCAGATAATATGATTTTTAAACCTTTTTTTATTTTGATAAATTTAAGGGTACACGTGGTTTGTGGTTACATGGATGAATTGTATAGTGACGATGTTTGGGTTTTTAGTGTACTGTCACATAAATAGCGTACATTAACCAATAGGTAGTTTTTCTTTCCTCACTCCCCTACCTTCCTCCCTTCTGAGTCTCTGAATGTCCATCGTACCACTCTGTGTGCCCCTGTGTACTCATTAGCTTAGCTCCCACTTATAAGTGAGAACATGTGGTATTTGGTTTTCTACTCCAGAGCGTAATGAATACTTTGAAGGAGGGCAATCAATGAGAGCTTGATTGTCTATTCCTACAGCCCATTCAAATTCATTTTGTGTGGCCAATTGGTTCTTGTTCCTTGAGTAGCTAGGGATGAGGATGATTTCTTTTTTATATCTTTTTCCTGGCATATGTTTTCCATTTCTTTGGTAATTTGGTAACGTAAAATTTTATTCTAGTAACGGAAGGGATTTTTAGAAGTCATCTCTTCTTTATCGGAAATAAACATGGGCAATTTGATATCAAATCAAGCATCATTTTTATACCTTTTACTTGTTTTTGTATATATTTTGATAAATGATATGTCTATATATTTCAGAAATCAAAATTATCACTCGTGTTGCCCAGCCACTCAATTCTCCCACTTCTATAGCCAAACCAGTATTGTCAGTTTTTTGTGTGTGTATGTATTGTTCTGAGGTTATTTTATACATACAGAAGGAATGTGAACATGTGCTCTTTTTCTACATTATTTACACTAAAGGTAGCATACTACGTATAACCCAGTTTTCCATATTTTAGAATTTAATTGTAAAATTCTAATAAATTATTATAAACTCTAAATTATTTAGAAACTTAAAAATAATGTTTAACATTTATTGATGAGGAGTCAAAATGTACAACTAGTATCTTCATGATACCTCACATTTGGACCATTTTATATCATTATTTCTGTTTACTATTTATTTCTACAATGGAGTAATACACTTAGAATATTCTTTTAGAGAGATATTTTTAAGAATTCTAGGATACCAATCCAGGTATGTAATCTGAGAAATAATTATAGAACCACACTCCAGTAGAGTACTTCACAAAAACTACATTGCTCTTACTCAAAATTATAATAGTAATATAAGAAAAATGACTGAAGATTTTAATAAGAAATTTAAGACACAGTAAGCTGAATTATAGTCTTAGAGAGTTAAATTAGAATGTTGGCAAACTGCTTTAGACCATGTTGTAAAGTGTTTGAAATATGAAAATAAATAGAAAATAATAATAAAATGTGATTTCTACTTTTTACTTCATTTAAATAGAAAAAACTTACATGTGTTTATAAATACTTTTTATGTTGGTATAGAAAGACTATATAACCATATTGTCATTACATAATATTACACAGATATAAATTTGTACCATATTGTGTTAAGGAATGGTACTGACTTTTGGTACTCAAGTGCTGGCCTTCCACCCAGTGCATTTAGAGCAATTAGTATTTAGTACTTTGACTCTAATTTGGAAACTGACTTGCAATAACTTAGAAGCACAAATTCTTCAACTACCAAAAGTTTAAAGATTGTAAAATAGCATCCAAATTTAAACTCTACACATGGTCATCATTTTCAAGCAAAATATATAAGATTATAATTAAAAAACTAAAAACATCATCAAATATGTTAGAAATTTCCCTTTGATTATCTTTATTTTTAATTATTGTCCTATTAAACTTTTCTATTTATATTAATCAAAAAGCATATTTTTTCTTAAATATGCCAAGTTATCTTTGGAAGATAACATTAATTTCCATAAACATACAGGTTAGGAAGATCCTATTTGGACTATTTCTTTAAAAGTGTCTCAGTAAAAATATTAACTTTTTTTTTTTTAATTCTTGCTAATGTACTGACATTGTAGACTCTAGTGAAGTCCATAATTGGAACATTATCTTTGACTTTCAAAAACTGTACATAATTGTTTAAACAATTCTATATAAAAACCATAGTTTTCTAATCAAAATGAGAGAAATTCGTTATTCTTAGACGCTGGTTTTTTATTATATCATTTAATATGAAACATTTATCTCAAACAGATGTGGACAATTTATTATTACTTTCAGAATAGATATTTGCCTAACAGATGAGCTAAAATAAATTAAGCAGTAAATCAGTTTTGCTTCCTTTAGATAATTAGTAATTTACATATAACCTTTGGCTATTCTTTTATCTTAAGGTATTTATATAAGTTACATAAAATTGATTTCTATATAAAAGGTGCTTTGAAATGCAAAATCTAATTAAAATACACTATTTTAGGACGGTTGCATTGCTAAATGATACTATTGAGACTATTCTGAATATTTGAGGAGTCTGAATGGAGTATGTAAGAAAGCTAAATTATAACCTCTATGGACTACTTTAGGTTATTTTATCAACCAGTTGAAACAAGTGAAACTGAGGAAGTACTTAGAGTATTCCTTTTTTTTTGCATATATTATATTTAGAAATAATGCTATTATTACTATATTATGCAACCTAGTCTATTTTGTATTAAGGTAACCATTATTAATAAAAGAATGTTTGCAAGATACACTAAGGCTAGTGGGTTAGGCTGATTGTGGTTATTGGATTCTACCTAGAGGCTCTGACACACACCCCAGGAGGCAGCTGCTCAAGAACTCTGGGCATCAACACATTTATAACCGATTAATGACACTCTTATGGGTGAATCATCTTCCAGTTACTGGCAACTAAAATCCAGTTTTGGAGAAGACATGGTAAATGGCATACCTGTTTGTTCAGTCAGGTCATACAAAAAGTATTTGTCAAGAAACTCCTATTTGTTTAATACTCATTGTTTAGCAATTACCCAATATTGGATAAACAACTCTATTGCATTTGGTTTTAAAACTGAAAATTTCATAGTTTTATAAGAGATTTAGTGTACAATCTTGTGGTGGCTGGAAAAGTGTGTGGCTGGAAAAGTGTGTGATGGTTACCAATCAAAATATTAATATCCTGGATCATCGCTTAGTAATCTTAATATTATACAAATTTGAATTAATTTTTTTTGGACTATTCTCTTTTTTTTCCCCTTTAATATGTGTGGCAAAATAGACTACTGTGTTTTAATTACTCTTTGAGGTTTATTAGGGTAATTATTTCCAGATGAAAACATCTCATTTTATTCTGAAGGTTAATTCAAATTTACAATTTGCCTAATAAAATATGTTTTCCATTTAATTTTGTGGCATCTATTTTATCAAGAAAAAATTATATTAACTAAAAGTACATATCAGATACTGCGGTTGGGGATGCTATGCATGCCAACCTCATATTAAAAGATAAAGAATTGTTAAGATTCATTTCACTTTTACTGTCTTTGTTGATAGTTTTAGTTTACTTTTAATACAAAACTTTAATCATGTACTGATTCAAATTTTATATTAAGGTGTTATTTTATATCAATGCAGGAACATATTTTTCCTTATTTTGTTAAAAATTATTTTTTATGTTTTCTATTAGCAAATTACCTGCTCATTAGTGAACAATGAGGATGTATTTTAATAACACTTAACTTATTTAGGATGGTGAAAACCAAATAAATTCTCCAGAAAATACTGGCAAGTAGACTAATGCATAATAAGTAGTAATCATAATGTCTGTGATCCTGTGATCCCTTTTTGTTTAACCCTTATAATATCTGTATAGCCTTTCTACCTGATGAGTAAAATATTTGGTGGCAGCTTGAGCACTAACATCCTTTATCTAGTTGTTACAGTAATTAATATGCCTCATCATTGTGCTTAGAATTACTTTTTATTTGTCTTAAGATAAGTGTTTGCTGGATTTCACATGAAGGTGACTTTGATGCTGAAAGCTGGCAGTTAATGATAACACTGGAATAACTTTTTATGAATGTGGAGACACAGAATCACGTCTGGCAGAGGTTATTGTCACACGTAGTAAATGGCCAGCATGCTTTTGTGTAGGCTATTAAATCGTGGTGATGTATGTTATTTCAGCTAGAGGAAAAAGAGGATGTTATACGTCCTTTCTCAATATTGAAGTTCACAAGAAACCGAATAAATTCTAATTGGCTTCATCTTTTTTTAAATTGCAAAGTTTTAATATTGAAAGTAAACTTAATCTGAATAGGAGTGCTAAACAAAATAAAATATATCCATTGAAGATAGGGTATATAGTTACTAAAGCCATGTTCTAGCTTTTTGTTTTATTAAATATTTTAAATGCCACCAACATCTCTTTGTTAGTAATGTTTTCAGTTAATATTGATCATAAATCATACATATTTATCTCTACATGAGCTGGATGTTATCATAAATATTTTTTCCAGAATTTAGATTCTAAATATTAAGCTCTCAGTAAGTTCTTAATGCTTGTTCAAAACTCAGCTTTTGTCTTAGCAAGAATATTAGGTAATGCATAAAAAGCAAGTGTAGACTCTTTTGAATAAGATTTTTAAAAAATAAATTTGATTTTGGAGTGGTGGATTTTATTTTAATTAAATTGAATTTTAAAATAATACATTCACATAATTCAAAGTTAGAGTAAAATAAAAAGCTATAAAGTGAAAAGTTTCACATTTATTCATAACCTCATTCACCCTTTTACCCCCTGCTCTCATAAACATTTGTTTCATATCTATCCTTCCAGGGTTCCTTTATGCAAATATCAGCACAGGCAAATACATTCCTTATTTATTACAGAATAAAATACATGTCCATATTTCATCAAACCTGAGACATCATACAGTATAATGCACAAGATTTTTATGTACCACCAAGAAAGAAAAAATGTTGGCAACTAAACAGTGACATGACATTGATTATAAAGTATGTAACAATGCCAGAAATATTAAAACATTAAAAAATCATGTTAGAGTTGAAGAAATATGGTATGTACCCTCTAGTACATATTACATTTGTTACTTAGCGTTATAACTTATATATCTTTCCATTGCAGACCTTCTTTATTCCTTTTTTTAACAAGTACATAGTATTTCATAGTATGATTGTACCCTAATTTATTTAGTCCTTGTAAACAGACATTTTCTCTTTTTATTTTTTAGTGTTTGAAATTTTGTACATTGTTCTTTTTGATTGTGTACAGGTATAATTATAAGATAAATTCCAAATGTGATTGCTGGCTTATTGGTAATCATATTTGTAGATTTCATAGGTATTACCAGATTGCCCTCCATAGGGTTTTACCACTTTATTTTCCCACTAACTGCATGAATAGTATATTTTGTCAAACTTTGGGTTTTTCCTAATTGATAAGTGAGAAACGATGTTTTAAAGTGATTAAGAGTAAGGCCAAGGTTATTTTCCAATGTTTAAGAGCCATTTGCTTTTCTTTTTCTGCAAGCAGTTCACGTCCTTTACCCATTTTTCTGTTAAATTGTTGATCTTTTCATTATTTATTTCTAGGAGCTCTTTATAATTAGGTAGATTAGCCTTTTATCTCTTTTATCTATAGTTTGAGTTGTAAATATTTTTCCCAGCTTGCCATTTAATTCTACATCTACTTTTCTTTTTTTAAAACAATATCTTAGTCTGTTCAGTCTGTTATAAAAAAATACCATAAACTGGGTAGCTCATAAACAACGAATATTTATTTCACACAGTTCTGGTTGCTAGGAAGTCTAAGATCAAGGCACCAGCAGATTTTGGTGTCTGGTAAGGACCTGTTTTCTGGTTCATAGATGGCACCTTATGGTTGTATCCTTACATGGTAGAAGAAACTAATTAGGTCTCTGCCTTCTCTTATATATAAGGGAACTAATTCCAATAATAAGGGCTCTGATCTTTTGATCCTCTTGATCTAAATATCTCCCAAAGGCCTCATCTCCCAACACTATCACTCTGGGGGTTAAGATTTCAGCATGTGAATTTAGAGGGAGCACAATCATTCAGACCGCAGTAAACATGAAGATATTATTTATGTGTAATACAGTCAAATTTCTCAAAGTTCTCTTTTATGACTTCTGGATTTTAAGTCATAGTCAGAAAGACTGTACCTACTTCAAGATTACAAAGGAATTCAACCATGTTTTCATTTAGAAATGTTATGGCTTCATTGTTTCATTTTATGTATATTGTTGCTTTGATGACCCCCAATGACCTGAGTATCTAGATATTCATGCCCTGTGTACTCCCTATATTGATTCTAGGCTGGGGCTATATCAAATGTGGTTGGAGTCATGTTTTATCCGTTTGGGGCTTAGCGCAAAGGACTTCACTGGCATTTCTTTTCCTTTTCTCTTGGGAGCTTACTAATGAGATACCCCTTATGGAGCCACCATGAGAAATTTGGCAGAAATTCTCAGTTAAAACACAGAATTTTGAGAGATAATATACTGTTACTTTAAGCCACTAAATTACTTCACACCATCCCAAAGATTAGTGGCTTAAAACAACAAAAATAATTTGTTTACTCAGAATTTGGGTGGGACTCAGCAGGGACAGTTCATCTCTCCCCCATGTGGCATCAGCTGGCGAAGCTTCTACAAAGATGCCTCACTTACGGGCTGGCCATTGGCTAAGAACTCAGCAGAGGTTGTTGGCTAAGGATCACAGTTTTCTTCCACGTGGGCTTATCCATGTGCCTGGTAGTTTTCTTATACCATAGAAACTGATTTTTAAGAGGAGTGAAGTGGTAGTTGCTAGTCCTCTTAACGGCTAGGCTGTAATTTCCGCAGCGTCACTTCCACTGTATTATGTTGGCAAAAGCAGTATGGTACTCACTCAGATTCAAAGCAATGGAGAAACAGATTGTCCCACCTCTTCATGGAAAAAGTGATGAAGCATTTTTGACTGTCCTTGATCCATAACACATTTAAATATTTGATTCAACTTTATCTTTTTCCAGATGGCTATGGGGTTATTACAACACCATTTATCAATAAGTTCTTTATGCCCCCCCCCAATATTTTGAGATTCTCTTATTACCACATATAAGTCAATACTTATATTCATATTTATTAATTTAATATGGTTTTAGTATGTTAATTTCAATATCCTACTGCTGTACTGAATTCCTTTATTGTTAGTAAGAGTTTTTCGGTTCATTCTTAGGGGCTTTCCAGGTATACAATGATATCAACTTACAATAAGTTTCCCTCTTCCTTTGTCATACTTCAGATTTCTTTCTTTTTTTTCTTTTTTTGGTCTAATTTTACTGGGCAATATCGATAGTACAATGCTAACTGGTAGTGAAGATGGTGGACATCTAGGTCTTGTTCCTGACTTTCATGTAAATGTCGCCAATGATTCCCCATTAAGTAAGATGCTTTGGGGCTTTTGGGTTGATTGAGTAATCTATTTATCTATGACTCATGCCTGTAATCCTAGCACTCTGGGAGACTGGGGTGGCAGAATACTTGAGCTCCAGAGTTCAAGACCAGACTGAGCAAGAGCAAGACCCTGTCTCTACTGAAAATAGAAAAAGTAGCTGGGTATTGTAGGGGGTGCCTATAGTTCCAGCTACTCAGGAGGTTGAGGCAAGATTATTGCTTGAGCCCAGGAGTTTGTGGCTCCAGTGAGCTATGATGATGCCACTGCACTCTACCCACAGCAACAGAGTGAGACTCTGTCTCAAAAAAAAAAAAAAATTAAATTATATTGCCATTTGATTGTTTTTTATTAATAATTTATTTTGAATTTGATCAAATGCCTTTTCAATATTTGTACTAATGTATTATTTATCTTTTTAAATCAAGCAATATGGTATATTATAATAACATTTTCTAATATTTAATCATTCCTATAATCTTGTGATAAATCTCCAAGATCCTGATAAGTTACAACCGAGGGTTTTGCCTTCAACAACTAGGTGCATGGTGATACCATAACCTGAAACGATAAGAACTGGGAGAGAAAAAAATGTGAGGAGGGGGTCAGGCAGCAATCAAGAGCACTATTTCAGCTTATTAATCTTGAAATGTCTAAAAGATATTCAAGGGAGAAGGTTTATATAGGCAGTTGGACATAAAGACAGTTGGATGTACAAATCTAAGTTTCCAGAAAGAGGTCTGAGACAAATATATAAATTCACAAATTATTGCCATAAAATTGATATTTAAGGCCTAGGACTGTATAAATGTTAAATGCTGTTTTCCAGGTATTATTCTTAGAACAGAAGTCACAATGTCCTTTGGGAGTTTACAACTCAGTGAGCAAGAGAAGTGCACACAAACTGTGCTAAATTCTATCACCACATGGAGGCAGTTGGTTAGAAAAGCCTTCGCCCAATAGGTAACATTTGAGCTATCAAGAATGTGTAGCCTTTTGCTTGATGGAGAAATTGGTTACGATGTTATTAAATATCAATATGGGTAGAGGGAATGCCATTGGAAAATAATAGCAGATATGACAGTACCTATTGTTTTCAAAACACTGAATAATCAAATATGGGCGTGTGAGTAAGAAAGAGTTGAAAAATAAAGTCGAAAAGATACTTCCGTGTCTGATTGTAGGAGAACTTGTCACAGGCGGGAAAGAAATGGGAGATCCAGAATTATATAAACCATTTACAGCAGTAAATTCTTCAGAAAGTGGTTATCTCAATTATTCCATATAAAATCATGATCCCATTTCTCTTACTTTTGATAAGAAGCAAAATATACTAACTATAGCAAAATATCTACATATATAATGAAGCAGGCATATACTGTGCTTATTGATTTTTTCAAGAAAATATCTATAATTGCTAATATTTCACTGAAACAAGTTCATCAGGTTTACTTTACCTATTTTTATGAACTTATATCAAAGATATTAACTAATGTATCATTAACTATCAAGTGTATTTAATATCAAACCTACCATCTAAATCTTTTATATTTTTTCTGCAATCTGTGTTGAATATTTAGCTGAAATTTCTTGCTAATTGTGTTACCATTTTCTTTAATCTCAATCACATTTAAATCCTATGTTAGTTGGGCACCAGATGCTCCTTAGTTATTTCAGTAGCCCCAGAAATTCTCTGGCCATTACTGGAATCAAAACCAGTTAAAGTTTCCTCAACTCCTTTATTGGGAACAAATTTCCTACAGTAGGATAAAACTTTCCATCTCTGTGCCCCCTTGCTTATCCATCTTAGACATAGCCCGTTCTCTTTGTAATTAATTAGAAACATCTCTTGATTAAATAAGATTGCAAATAGGCAGATTTAAATCATTTTGAAATGGCTATAACTTGTGGAAATTTTTTGAGATAATTTCTAAAAACAGCATATTGCATTTTAGATCTGATTCAATGTTAGTGAGAATAATATGGCATAACTTATAAATATCATTTTAAATAGAATTGTAATAAACTAATGATTTTTCCTTGAATCTGTTAAATTCATTGCTTTAATGGAAGACATTTAAATACTCTTTATCTCAATTATTTTTCAAATACACTATTTACAAACATATTTTAGAAAGTGATTTAGGTGGTGCATGCATTATGTATTCATCTTTTTCCAGTTAATGTTGAGTTTTAGAAAATATGTGTTGTTAATGGACCATCCACTTTCAAGTCATTTTGTTTACTAAGCTAGAACTGAGATTTAAGCAATTATGTGTGTAGTAAAACCTTTAAAACAGAATGCATTGCATTAAAGAATGTTCATGTTCATTTGCAGTGAAGCAGAGAATAGTGTCAGAATTCTGCCCTAACGAGGATTAAGTTGAGAAACAAACTCTGTGTACATTGCTGCATTTATTATTATCTGAATGTCTTAAGTTTTAGTGTTGTTGACATCTGGAGTGTTTTTCAACATGTTTTGTAATGTGTTTTACTTTCTTTTCATTGTTCATCACAGCTATTTGCTGTTCCTGTTACTGTTTTCCAAGTGTTAGAAAACTTTTTCTTTCTGAATGCTAATGACAGCTACTTGCCACAACTACATTTTGCAAACATCCTTTTTTATTTTATATATATTTGCACTTTTAAGTTTTATTGTATATATTTAAGGTGTACTATGTGATGTTTTGATATATGTCTGTATAGTTAAATGACTACTATACTTAAGCAAATTAACCTTTAAAATCTTCTATAGTTACCTCTCTTTTGTGATAATAGTACCTAAAATCTACTCTCTTGGCAAATTTTCTCTATACAATACAATATAATTAACTATAGTCCTCTGGCGTATATTAGATCTCTAGACATTCATTCCTACACAACTGCAAATTTGTACCCTTTGACCTAAATCTCCCCATTTTCTCCCCTTCCCTGCCCCTGGTAACCACCATTCTATGTCTTACTTCTCTATACTTGATTTTTTTTTTTAAGGTTCCACACACAAGTGAGATCATGTCATACTTTTCTTTCTGTGCCTGGTTTATTCCACTTAGCCTAATGTCCTCTAGGCTTATCCATGTTGCTGATGGCAGTGTCTCCTTTTCTAAGATTGAATAATATTCTGTGGTATATAGACCATGGTATCTTTATCTGTTCCTCCATTGATGGACACAGGTTGTTTCCATATCTTGGCTATTGTGAATAATGCTGCAATGGGCATGGAAGCATATATATCTATATGAGGTGCTGATTTCATTTCCATATATATGTATAGAAAAGCATATATATGGAAATGACTTCATTTACACACACACACACACACACCAAGCACAGAGAATCCTGGGTCATATGTTCTCTTTTTAATGCTTCGAGGAATCCTCATACTGTTTTCCATAATAGCTGTACAATTTGACATCCCTGCTAATAGCGTAAAAGGGTTTCCTTTTTCACCATCCTCTCCAATACTTGTAATCTCTTGTTTTTATTGTAATAGCCATAGTAACAAGTGAGAGATAATACCTCATTATGGTTTTTGTTTGCATTTCTTTGATGACTAGTGATGTTGATCACCCTTTTCTATACCTGTTAGCTATTTGTATGTCTTCTTTGAAGAAATGTCTATTTAGGTCCTTTGTCCATTTTTAAATCAGGTTATTTGATATTTTACTATTGAGTTGTCTGTGTTCCTTATAAAACCAAAAAAATCATTGCCAATGCCAATGTCAGAGAGCTTTCCTCTACATTTTCTTCCTGAAGATTTTCAGTTTCAGGTCTTATGTTTAGGTCTTTAATCCATTTTGAGTTGATTTTTGTGAATGATGTAAAATAGTGGTCCAATTTTGTTCTTTTGCGTGTCGATATCCATTAGTCTGTTGAGATTTCCTTTATAGGTGATGAGGCATTTTTCTCCTGCTGCTTTTTGAATTTTTCCTTCACGTTTACTTTAGATAGTCTGATACCTATATGCCTTGGTAACATCCATCTTACAGTGTCTTTCCCTGGAGTCTGATGAGCTGCTTTTTTTTTTTTTTTTTTTTTTGATGTCTAAATCTCTAATTTAGGAACATTTTCTGCATTATTTCCTCAGATAGGTTTTCCAAACACTTTACTTTTTCTTCTTCTCCCTCAGGAGTACCTATGACATAAATTTGGATACTTTCCATCATCTCATATTTCTCAAAGGCTTTGTTCATTTTTAAAATTCTTTTTGTTTATTTTTATCTGACTGGGTTAATTCTAAAGACTTGTCCTCAATCTCTGAAATTGTTTCTTCTACTTGGTCTAGTTTATTGTTAAAACTTTCCACTGTATTTTATAAATCCTTTAATGAATTTTTCATTTCCAGAAGTTCTTTTTGTTTTTAGTATAATATCTACTTCTTTAACAAATTTTTCATTCATGTCCTGAATTGTTTTTCTGATTTTTTTATGTTGGTTTTCCAATTTCTCTTGGATTTCATTAAGCTTCTTTAAAATCAATATTTTGAATTCTTTGTCTGGTATTTCAAAGACTTGATTTTGCTTTGGAGCCATTGCTGGAGAGTTAGGGTGATTTTTTGGCAGGTATTTTAACATTCTATTTTTTCATATTACCAGAATGTTTCTCTGATTCCTTCTTGTCTGGATAGACTATCTCTTCTTATTTTTATGTTTACTGTCCTTTGGATGGGATATTTTTTCCTTTTGAGGATGTGACTATAAAGTATGTAGTTTATGGTCACCTGGCTTTGGTTCTGGCTGCTTTCAGGGGCAGAGACTCTGTATGAGTTTCCTGGTTATAAATAGCCGTTGTGTGCTGGCTTCCTCAGATGCTGGTTGTAGTAGCACTGTCCTGGGCATGTGAGCAGGCTCATTGCCTTCTGCAGGGCTGAGATGGTGGAAGTTTCAGGAAGCTTAACTTGTTTCCCAGTACAGTGCACTTCTATCAGCAAGTTTTGCACTGGGCTGTGCAGTTCAACCTGCTGGCCAGTAGTTGGCGCTCCTAGGTAAGAATGGGCTGTTGAAGAAACAGATGGGTGTATAAGATACCCCAATGGTGGGCACAAACACCAGCCCTAACAGGAGGGTTGGGGGCTCCCAGTGAAATACACTGAGGTCTCTGTGGTGGTGGTGGGGGGGCACCTCACATCCACAGTGCCACCCAGCAGGAACATGATCTGCCTCCACATCACACCCCGTCAAGGTGCTCAGGATATTCACATATCTCTATTTCATTAATGACAGTTTCTAGAGATTTATATTGTCCTTTTATTTAAACATATTTTGTTATTTCTTCATTTTTTGACTCCCTGTGTTGGTTTCTGCACATTAGATAAGCCAACTATCTCTCCCAGTGTTGTCAGACTGACCTCTTGTAGGAGATGGACCTCATCAATCAACTCAGCTAGAGGTACCACTCAAATCTTTGTGCTTATGCAAACCTCTGGTTTTTTTTTTAGTGATCTCAAAGAGATTACTGTGTACCAAATTCTGTATGTGCCTCAAGACAGGTAAGATAGAAGCCAATCTGTTGAGATGCATCTGGAAAAGTTGGCGTGTTAGTTGTGTATTCCAGCTTCTTCTATTCTCAGGGAGAAGCAGAGAGTGAGAGTTTTTTCCTCACTCTACATTAAGCCAGATCTGTGTTACAAAGATCTGTGTTAAATGCCTGTACTCTCATTCAAACTTAAAATTCTGCCCCTTGGCCTTCCGTTCAAACGCCGAACAGGAGCTGAATGGGAGCTGCCCGAAAGACTGGGGAATTGGGGGGTGGAGGGTAGGCCCAAGTCTGAGCGACGTGGGGGGACATGGTGGAGGGGTGGGATATGCTTGAAAAGTAGTTGGGGAGCGGAATTAGGGGTCTCAATAGAAGCAGGTACTTTTATCTAATACTTTATAAGCAAGAAATCTTCAATTTGCCTCAAAAAAGCAATTAATAAAATAACAATCAGAGTGAAAACTTTTAAAAGGTGTTTTTGTGTGCTTTGAAAGATCAAGTAGGAAATATTAAGCAAGATTATAAAAGAAATTTATAATTGTAAGGCTTTATTTAGATCTTTATTTATATCAAAGATCTTATCCTATAAGCAAAGAATGAATCCTATTAATTTTATCATGGACCAGAGAGAAAATCTTAATAATATCTTCAAAGTCAAAAAGTATACAGGCATCTTTCAAGTACTAAAAGAGACAGAAGAAAAAAAAGTTGTCAACCTAGAATTCTGTATCCAGAAAAAATAGCTTTTTTTTTTTTGGCCAGTCAAATTTAGCAGTGGGGGGTTGTATGCCAACTTTAGTGACACTAATCTTAATAAGTTCTGATAACCACTATAATCAGACCAGCCCAGGAAAAAAAAATCTTTCTAAAAATAAAGGAAAAATAAATACATTTTAGATAAACAAAATATAAAAACATTCATCACCATCAAATCTGTGCTAAGAGAAATTCTAAAGGAAATTCTGAAGCTAAAAGGAAATGACATGACGTGGAAACTGAGATCTACATTTTAAAAAATCAAAAGCCCTGGAAGTGGCAAATAAATAAATTTGATTTTTTCTGACTAATATTGTCCTCAAATATAATTTTTCTTCAAAGCAAAAACAATAGTAGTGCATTTTGAGTTTTATTACATAAAAAGTTGGAAGATGTATGACAAGTATAAACCAAAGGATGAAAAGAGGTAAATGCAAATATATTGTTGTAAGTTTTCCAAATTATACATGGAGTAGTATTTAAGAGAGATTGTGGTAAGTTAAAGATTCTTATTGTAACTTCCAGAGCAATCACTAAAAAAATAAAATAAAATAAAAAAGAATAGCCAACAAGACCTAAAGGAAATAAAATGGAATATAAGAAATAGCTAATTTTTTAAAGGCAAAGATTATCAAAACAAAGGAAAACTAAGAGTTAAATAGAAAACAAATAGTACAATGAGAGACTTAAAACCAAACTTATCGATAAGTGCATTAATTTTAAATAAAATAAACAAACAAATAAAGGGCAATTGTTGCCAAATTGGATACAAACAAGAGATCCATATGTGAGATATACAATAGATACAAATTAAAAATAAAGACACAGATAGATTAAAAGTAAAATAACAAAATATACAACTATGTCATACAAATACTAGTCAAAATTAAATTGGAGATGTTATGTTAATGTCAGACAAAATAGACTTCAAGAAAAGAAGTGTGTTTCTCAAGTTAGATTGGGATATTTCATAATGATAGAAGAGTCCATTTATCAAGAAGACATAAAAACCCTGAATGTTTACGTACCTAATTACAGAACTTCAAAATACGTAATGAAAAACTAAAGGAGAAGTCAACAAACCCACAATTATATTTGGAAATTTTTAACCCTCTTCTCAAAGCTTTAGGAGAAATGCGGACAGTGGAAGTGTGGACACTGAACAGTAGTATACAAACAAGTGTTCCCACTCTGGTGTCAGAATCATTTTCCTCCCAAAGTAGGAGACACACACATCTTCACACATCTCTGTGGCTGACTTGGTTATCAGTGTTCATTGTTATTGTCAGGATATCGTCTGGTCATTGAGATCTGGATTTGGCATGCATACTTTTGGATCTAGGCAAACACATCCTCTATGTGCCCTGTGTTCTTTTCCATGGAACAATCAAATTGATATCCCTAGAGACCTGACAGTTCTGTCCTTACCTCAGACCCACTTCTTTAGAGAATGGAAATATATCCAGAAGTGCTACTAGAAGAATTGGGAAATATACTTTTAAGAACATGATATCTTGATGTCTACAGATTTTCCATGAAGGAAGTAAAAAAAAAAAAAAAAAAGGCAGATTCATATGGAAGGAGGAAATATCTTCCTTTAAACCATACTATACATGACAGCCAAAAAAAAAAAAAGTCATAAAATGTGTACACTGAGCTAGAAATAAACTTTAATGGAAATATTTTGAAAAACTGTTAAAGTTAGCCTGCTTTCTGTAAAACACCATCATTATGAGCTTAGGGAGTCAGCAGAGTGACTTCCGCTCAGCTGGGAATGTAAGCAGCCCAAAGGTAACTTTGTGATTGAAAAGCCAGCTGGCATCTGTTCACCACTAATAGCCATTCCTGGAGAATCCCCAGTGTTTCATTCAAATCTCTACCAAAGAGAAAAACAGTGTGACCTAAAACAATGGACAGTTCTACCTGGAAAGCTGAGTTCTGAAAGAACACTATGCCTGAGTTCCTAACATTTGTTTGATTAAGTTAGGGAGAGAAGTTTTGGGAAGGGAGCAAAAACAGAAAGAATTATTAAGTAAATATACGTTTGGATAGTAAGGAAATGAATGCTTTTGCAAACATCTCGAAAGGCTTCTTTTGTCTCTGTTTTTATTATGTTTAATAATGATACATACACATTGTAAGAAATCAAATAGAGAATTATAAAATGGAAAGTTCAGACAGCTCTGCATATAAATACATAGCATCCAGTGTATTTTTTTAAAAAAAAGTTTGAGCTTTACTGTTAGGTGGCCTGAGTACAAATTTTGGTTTCACCATTGAATGAATGATTGATGTTGGCAAATCTGCTTAATTCCTCTAAGCTTAATTTCTTTCATCTGTAAAGAAGCTAATAGGATCTTGCTACTAAGATTGCTTTCCAGATTAGAAAAGACGATCCATGGAAAGTGCTCAATAGATGTTGGCTTTTGAGTTGTATTGATATTATACATATTATTATATATGTAGAGTTACTCATATGTTTTGTTTTATAATTTCTTTTTTTACACAACAATATTAAGATAAATTTCTTAATCAGAAATCACCGCAGGTCATTAGAGAAATGGGGAAAGGAAGTTGCAAGTGGAAATCTTCCGTTTAGTTTCAGTCTTTATTTCTTAACACTCTCTGCCACAAGGTCTTCTCAACCTTGCCAATTATAGAAAGCCATTAATTCAAAACCCATTAAAAGCCATCTCTGATAAGGAGAGGCTCAAGCTTAATTGAATTATCCTGCCCAGGGATACTGATACAACTCAAATAGGAGATGGAAAATCTGGACTTGAAGATTCCCAACTTGCCTGTGTGTTCTCAAAGCAATGTGTTGAGAAAAGTGACCACCCTGATGTTTATTTTAAGAATGGTACTTGTATTTTCCTTCGGTAACATTAAATTTTAGGTTTGTCTAACTGAAAAACAGATCTTAAATTTTCTTATCCTTAAAAATTTTTAACTGGGATGTTTCCAACTCATTCATTTTATTTTAGGAATAGCGGTGGAAGAAAACATACACTAATTCTGTCATTGCTCATTTAGTAAAGAATGAGTAGATACTATCTACAGCAATAGAAAAGTGAGTAATTATATAAAATTACAAGCATAGCTACTAAAGAAAAATATAAACCTCAAATAAGAAAGAAATACAGGTACAACAAAACAGTAAAATCGCCTATTGAAAGATAAAATAATGAAAGAAACAGTAAAAGCAAAAATATGCAACATAAGGCATGTAAGAAAATAAAATGCTCAGACTGAATCACAAAGCAATACATGGACGTGCGCTAGACACAAGTGGAATACCTAATGAAATGACTCTGAAAGGATAAAAATGAAAGACTAGGCAAAGACATAAGAAGCAAATGCAGACAAAAAAAGGAAGAGCAATCCAGATTTTAATAGCTCAGAAGCCTGAATTCAAATCAAAAGAATGAAACGAGAAAAAGAAGAGTACTTCATAGTGGTAAAAGTTATAATCAATAACAAAAATCTAACATTTACAAATATCCATGTACCGTAGAACTATTCATCAACCTGCATAAAGAAAAATATATAAGAAATACAAGCAGAAACAGGCAGAAATACATCATTAGTTAGAGACTTTAATTCACCTTTCTCAGTCCATAACAGTACAAGTGGGTTAAAAAATATGTAAGGATATAAAAGCCTCTATTACTTAAGTAATAAATTACTTCTATTTAACGTATGTTGAATTCAGAGCCAGAAAACAAAGAGTCCACTCAACAGTCACAAAAAATTGACCGTATTAGACCACAGATAAAACATCAATTTAGTCCCCAAAGTAGGAAAGTACTGATACTATCTGATTACAATTCAGTAAAACTAGAAATAAAGTACAGAAATAGGAAAAAGTCAAAACGAGAATTCCTAACACGTGGAAATCAAAATTGTTTTTTTAAAAACTTTGTGTTAAAGTCAAGCTCAATTAAAATTTCAGAACAATGAGTCTGCAGGACAGCCACAATGCCTGCGTGCAAGCAGAGGAGAGATAGGCCAGATGGAAAGAGAGAGAGATGCCCTGAGAACCTTATTCGAGATGTAGCTAGATCTAGTTGTGTCTAAAGCAACAGCAGCTCTGTTACATAAGCAAATAGAATTTCTATTTATAGGACAGTTTGGTTTTTCTGTCAAATCTAGAAGTTATGATAATATGATGGTTGTCTATTCATGCTATTATTTTCACATTTTCTCATGGTGTTCACACAGGCAATGATTAATAAATGTTCACTAACTTACTGAGATGAAAAAAATTCAGAATATTAAAAATGTTAATTGGAGCACTGCAGTTAAAAGTTACAGATACAGCTAAAACAACATTCAGAGAAATATTTATGGTACTATGTACTTTATCAATAAATAAGAAAGAATGAAAATATATGAATTTAGCTAGAAGTAAGAAATCAAAGAAAATACAAAATGTAAAGAAAGTTAAATATTGAATTTTAATTAAGTATAAAGAAGAAATAATACATTAGAAAACATAAAAGGGTAGAACTAATAAATCCTAGAGCCAGTTGTGAAAACAATAAAATAAAAAGGTAAAAATACAAAATATAAGAAAAGATCATAGAGAAATATTTAAAAATATGAAGAAAATTTAAATAATAAGAAACTGCTTAATTTTATGCAATAAATTTGAGAACATAGCTAAAAAAGATACATTTCTAAGAAAATATAAACTTAAAAAATTGACTCCAGAAGAGATAGAAATTATGCTAAACAGACAAATTGCTACAGAAGAAATTCAAAAAGTTTTCACTGAGCTACATTTAAGCAAGCAGCACCAGGTTCCAATAGTTTTATAAAGAAATGCTACCAAATCATTAAGGAATAGATCATTTAAAGCTGTGTAAAATATTCTAATCCAGAACACAAAAATAAATTCTTAAGCATGCATACTCTTTCAAAAATTCTACAAATATAAGCATAATTACAAATTAATCACAATATAAATATCAATATAAAAAGTCAATAAGCATATTACTAGGAAAAATATTGCAGTGGTACTTTACAGGAGTTACAGAATAAGAACAAGTGGATGGAATTCGATATGAATGCAAGAATTGATTAATATTAATATTAATGCTCTAGGGAAAAATAATCATAATATTATTCCCATAAATTCTGAAAACATACTTGATAAAATTCAGCATCTTTGAATAATATTAACAATGTAAATCATCCATTGGTCCCTCAGTGTGGTACTCTACCGTCACATTCTGAAATGTGTTTCTTGACTAACCACTTTTCAGCATTTCCAGTGCTAGCACTGTACCTCTCCAAGCTCAACTGCGTGGTCTACTGCTCTATCCTCTTTCCTGATCTTTTGTATGTCTCTTGCTCCTGGAATCCATTATTATATATCAGAGTAACCCCATTCATCTGGGCTTCACCCTCAGGACCTAATTACCTCCCAAAGACCCCACCTCCGAATGCCATCACACTGGGAGCTAAGAATTCAATGTTTTAGGAGGACACCAAATTCTCAGTCCATAACAGAGAATTCCCACATACCTCCTTGCCATCACACACACAGAGTCCTGTCAATATCCCAAATCGGAAGGGTACGTTTATTACAATTGATGAACCTACATTGACTACCATTATCACCTCTGCCCAAGGCTTTACACTGTAAGTCTTAGTAATTATTTCAAAATTGAAATCTCTGTAACTCCTTAGAAAAATTCCAAGCATCAGTGTTAGGGACAGGTGCAGGTTGGCAGCGTTAACCACAAGAAAAGAGGAA